>CAIGRB010000450.1:0-32193 GCA_903798255.1 Fraxinus quadrangulata | reverse complement strand
ATTAGCAGATAATAGTCACTGTGGGACGATATTCGGACTTCATAAATTCACTTTATTACTTGTCACGATCCGTACACTTGCGGAATTTCAACGAACAATATTATTCCAAAAATGCCTACATCCAATATGATGAAAAGTCATAACAAAATCTCAAAGAAGCAAAACAACATCTTAATGCACAATACCAATAAAAATACATAAAAATTGCATGCAAGGCATCGAAAACTACCGTTATAATTTAATGCAAGGGAATCATACAATATAAAATAAGCTTTGAAAAATAATATAACAATATTCCTTTCCTTGAAAGACTAGGATAAGTACAAAGGGACATAAAGCTATGCACACTCACTAGTATTTTATTAGCATACAAGGGCGTCTGTCGACCTCAATAATAGCTGTTTTGCAGTCATTCTTTCATATAGACACCAACGAGAACAAACATAAATACACATAGTATTCTTACATTTTTAGAGTATATTCAAATAAAACATAATAAAAGTAGATCTCTTTGAATCTTCAGATCAAAGACCAAACAAGCAAGTTTATAAACCTCCATGTTCCATGATCGAATCATTACTTGTTTAAACCAACCCATAATTCAACACAGAATCTTAATCTATAAATTTGCAGTCTAAATCCGAAGCAAGAAACAATCTCTATGCATTTCCATTATCATAGCACTGGATAATTAAAAATACAAAAGAAAAACATGCAATCAAATAGAGAATTAAACAACACGATAAAACAAATGTCGATATTAACTATTTATTTCCGTTCATGTTACTAAATCCTCAAAT
Organism: Fraxinus quadrangulata; assembly: GCA_903798255.1. Taxonomy (NCBI): domain Eukaryota; kingdom Viridiplantae; phylum Streptophyta; class Magnoliopsida; order Lamiales; family Oleaceae; genus Fraxinus; species Fraxinus quadrangulata. The sequence continues at coordinate 31,393 of CAIGRB010000450.1, read as the reverse complement.
ATTCACAACCAATATTGAAAACCCATATCAGATCTAGATCCAAACAAAAAAAAGCGCAAAAAGAACAAAAAAAAAAACCCATAAAAGTTTGTTATTGAAGCAATAAAAAGAGAACGAGTGATACATAATTTGTCTTACCTAAGAGTGTCCACTCTCTCGGTGCACCCCATGTGAGAGGTGGACACCTTTACCTAAGGTAAATTATGTACAAGTAGAATTTTCCATAAAATGATCAGAAATCAGTAACTAAGATATATGTGAGTGAAGAATAGGGACAAAAGTATGGTTTTGTTACCGAAAGAGGGAGAAAGATAGGGCAATTCTTTGCATGCGGTGCCGCTGAAAGCGTGCAATATAATGCGGAAATTTGCGGTGAGTGGCAAATATATAGTTTCTGTTAGATGACTGAATTGGGCTTTCGAAACTGAAACAAAAAAGGGTATATTGATGTCACCAGTAATTTGAGTAGGAAACCGAAGGTAGCGCTCCATTTTTTTTAACTTTTTAATGAGGCAGCTCTCTAATTTAGTACACGTACTATAAAACAGAACATTAAGTCTCTCCTATCATTCTAAATGAAGTAAATTTTTTCTTTCAAAACCTAATGAAGAACTTTGATACAAATTTTAAAAACAATAACAATTATTTCTTGAGAGAATTTGAGAATCTCGAACATGAGTCAACAAACACTTTACTAGAAGCGAGGAAATTCTTGGTTTAAAAGTAGGTTTGTACTCCAAGGGACTTTCAAATTTTATAAAGTATGTGGATTTATTTAGTGTTAGGTTCCGCACAAGCGCCACCATAATAGGTTCACTAGTTTGGCTTGACACAACACAAGATGGGGTCAAATTCAAAATCGAGTTAGATTAGCTCAAATGAATTAAATTTAATTGATCCATCAAAGTTTGACCTCGAACAATACTTGTAATTGGTCAAAACTCGTGTTGACCCCAAAAAATGTTGCCACAGATATCAAATTCACTCGTGTATGCGCAAGCTAGATCCAACACGTAAATGTCAATCAACGATCAAGATTACTTCAAATCTGGACGTGGGAGGGGCTCAATGACACGAGACGTTTCCGTTCAGGTTTCGACAAAGTTAACGGACTACGATTGTAAAATAAGAACCAATCGATATGTAAATAGATCAATATTTGTAAAGAGTAAAATATCTTGTAGAGAATGAACTCGGGTTACTCCAGTGTTTAGGTCGTGTTTTTGTATTCAAAGTTGCATTATTCTTCAATTGTTACTTGGTAGTTCGGGTATATGAATAGAATTAATGTTACTTGAAAGAGATCACTAAATACAATAGGTTAATTCGATCGTTGGCATGTATAAAAATTGGCTGAATAAATTGGAATTAGATGTATGATAAATAACATAAGTGAAATCAGAAATCATAACGCTTTTTGTTATGTTTTTGTATTCAAAGTTTCATTAGTGCTCAATTGTTATACGGTGAGGATATTTATAGTGTTACAAATGGAATGATGATTTTTGGATCAAATTACATGTGACCTCATCTCTTTGGACGAGGCGTCAATTTCTAGCCATCCAATTGACTTTTCTAGCCTATCAGAATATTAAATGCTCTTACATTGACAAGACAAGACAAAGACATACTTTTTACAAAGGTTACATCAATCATTCAAATAAAGATCTTCATCATGAATTCAATATTTTGCACGTAGATCATCACTAGCTAGGCGAACCTCGGATCTACCACCTCGGATTGAGTAGTGGGCATCGGACTTTTCACCTCGAATTGAGTAGCGGGCCTCGAAATTTATCCCAGGACCGACTAGACCACGTGGGAACCTAATAGCAAGTCGTAACAACTTGTGCAACATGTACTCATTATAATAATCAAGTAGCTATATATAGGAAGAGCATAATATTTCAATGATGATTATAAATCTCGCCTTATTCGTAGATGAAATAGCACTATTAGATACCTTGTCTTTAGTGAAAATATCATTATTAACCATGTTACGTGAATATATACAAAATTTTAGATATTATGTTCGGAATTTGAAAGTTTTAAAAATATATTAAATTATTAGGCGTGAGTGAATATATTATTAACATAAAGAAAGGAGAAAGTTGGAGCAAATGTCTCTTAACACTATTATATTTGGGAATCAAGTTCAAGAGTTGATTAATGTTAAAATAATTTAACTTTTTTCGTCTATTATATTCATATGAATTTTATTGGAGTAATCTGATGATTTAGTCATGCACGGAAACAGACCCCAAAGGATAAGCACTCCCGTACACAATCAAAGGCCCCACACTTTATGGAACTAGGTATAAAAAAATCTCAAGTAGAAGCACCTTAGTAAGCACCCTTACATACAAATCATACGATAGGGAACAGACATAGACATTTTGAATTGATGACACAATTAAACTTATAAAAAATTGGGAGAAATTTTACATTCAAAAATTTACATTCAGAAAAAGTCATACTCCATGTAATTTTACATTCAAAGATTTCCATAGGATATGATTTTTTCGGATGTAAAATTTCGAAAATTTTAACGTCATATCTCATGTAAAATTTCTAAATAAAATAATGTAAATTATATTGAGAAATTTGTATCGCAAAAATAATAACAATTGAAATTGTTTAAAGAAAAAACGAGTTAAGACCCCCTCATTTTAAGATCCACGTTTGATGCATTTTTAACTGTTTTTGATATCTATTTGGACAATTTGATATGCCTATGATATATTTCTCGAAACAAATTTCGAGATGACATATGCGATTTGAGGATTCGGCTAGCATATGAGAGAATTTTTAAAATTAGCATGTTATCGAAAATTTTAAAATATTAGTTTAGATCGGTGTACTTTGACAAGCCGTAACATTTGCTACGGTTGGCCATTTTGCTCGTCATTAGCGACATTGAAAACTAGGCCATGAGCATTTCGAAATGATATTAAGAATGTAATATTTCGACTTCATTTGACATCAAATAATGACTTCAAAAATTGAGACAAAAATATAAAAAAAAAATTGATTTTCACATGACCTCCCATGCCCACCCATGTGTTCGCCCCTTCACACTACTCAAAGCCCCCGTGTGTATAATACGCTATATTAAACAGGATTGAGCAATACAATAAATAATATTTTAGTTGTTTTTCCTTTATTTTACAATAGAATAATGCTTTTTGTAATCACTACCGATGGAACTCTTCATTTTAGTATTATTTAACATTGTTTATTCTATTGGGTCATGTCATGTCATCATCGAGGGAGGTGGGGCCACTGAAGTTCGTAATCTCCACCAAAATTTTGGGATAGAAATGTATTTTAGTAATAATTGTGTTAGACAAACAGACTCAAAGATATGTTCAAAAAAAAAAAAAAGTGTCAACACATGATTTGATCGTCTAAAAAAATAAAAACACAATACCCAATTATTATCTGTCACATCACTCTGTCCCTCCATTTCTATTATTGAGTCCGTCTAAAGAGCATTATTATTTTAGTTGTTATATTAAATCCGTACATCTGAATTCTGCTTGCATAAAAATCAAATTGAGACCTAGTGGGCTCCCGAAAGTGAAACCAATTAATGCAAATTAATAACTTATAAATGCAGACTATGTAGCGTGTACGAATTAAAGCAACAATTACACATATACTACCTTTTTTCTTAGGTAAGTTGATGTAAATGGACAGGGGAAATATCACTTGCGGGTTGAGATTACAAAATTTACAGATTTGTTTCATGTTAACTTCTATTTGTTTTTTTTTATTTGATCTGTAGTTTTATATATTTTTACCATTCTATCTATATTCCTTATCAAGAATGACGGAATTCGTAACTTTGCCAACGAAATTCATGATCTAACTTATATTTTTTAACTACATGTATATTTTCTCAAAGCTCAGGTCACGGTTCCCTCACTTTTCATAACAATTACACCAAATGTATCAAAATTGAAATACAAATACAAGTTAGGTGATCAAATTAAAATAAACTGAAGTTGGATGGCCAATATAAAACAAACACGTAACTTAAGTGACCTCGAGTAAAATTTGTCCAAGTGGATACATCGAATTGTCCATATCATACTAAACAAAGAAAATGATTCTTTCCATTTCTTCTTTTTTTTTATTTATTTATTTTTTCACTTGAAATTTTATTATTAATAAACATTTGACCATTTGAGTATACATCATCACCCCAGTAAGAACAAGCATATATTTCGTGGGCAAGAGTTGTCTTACCCATCGATGACGGGATGGAGTCATATCAACGGTCAAACGTACAATTTTTTTACAATTCATTATATCCGTGGTGGGCAAGAGTTATTTTACTCATCGATAACGTGATGGTGTCATATTAACGGTCAAACCTACATTTTTTTAACAATTCAACGTGGAATTGTAAAAAATTGTAGACTTGACCACTAATGTGGCGTTGCTATGTCAACACTGAGTATGTTTTATCATACCCATTATTTCTATAAGATCAAGACCATTAAATTTTTTTGGTGTTAATGGTCAATTCAGCTACATATTTCACGAAATTCGTAACTTTTATTAATTTTTATCAAAATCTAATTTCAACAAAATTATTATAAGATTCACAATTTTTATCAACTTTTTAATCACATATTTAATCAAGTTTTATGTCGAGAAGGAAAAAAAAGAAGTCAATAGTAGACCTTAAAATTCCAGGAAAAGTACCAGTTTTGGTTGGAGAAGACCCACAAAAATTCTGCAAATCAAGGAGCCTTTAGTTGACAAAATATATAATTTTTTTAAGTGCATTTTATTGTTAGAAAAATAGTAAAAATTGATGCTTCTTCAATCCTTCCTTTGAACTTCTTTGAAGGTTCAATACCATTTTTCCACACTTTTTTTTGGTGGGTAGTCTGGATTTTCTTTTCCACATTTGTCTTTTGCCACATCTTTGACCACCAAGACTTTGAATTTTCATAATTCAAAGGGACAACTTCTCTATATATTTATGTATCCCAGTAATCCTAGCTACGTATTTACTTTGTTTTAAGAGTTGCTGGTTATCTCTTGACCAGGACCTAATATCCCTACATCTAGAAAGAAGTTATAAGGTACGTTTGATCGGTGCGCAAGAGAGGCGTGAGGAAAGACCCTTCTTTTCTAGATACTTGCTATCATTATTGAAACAATCCTAATGTGTGATGAATTTTGGTTAGCAGGATTTTGTTCATCTGGAATCAAGAACTTGAAGTTCCTGCTGATGATAACAAATGGGGCTTTCTCTTTCACTACTTTCATCAGCATGGAATAAAATTTTGGGCCATGATTTGACAGACACTGTGGAAACATTTATTGCCAGATCAATAAGCTTTGGAAGCAAAGAAGGAGAACTAATCTCGATGAAATCACTCAGCTTCAAGAATAAAGATATGGAGAAACCCTCAAAACCTGAAAAAGAAACGCTAAAAACACATGTTCCATTGAAAGAATTGATTGTAGACAATGAGAATGAAACCTCAGATTATTCAGAAGTCAAGAAGTCGAAACCCGAGATTTCATTTCCTGTTCAAGAACCCTTCGTGTTTTCTTCCCCGAGACCTGTTAACGAGCTGAATTCTGCTGCGACGACACTTCAGAAAGTTTACAAGAGTTACCGGACGAGAAGGAACCTTGCAGATTGTGCAGTTGTTGTTGAAGAGCTTTGGTGTGTGCCATAATAACTTTTTCATGTTTTAATATACCCTTTTATGTGAATTGCTCAATTCATTCTATGTTGTAGGTGGAAGACCTTGGATTCTGCAGCTCTGAAACAGAGCTCGATATCGTTCTTCAACAAAGTTGAACACGAAACTGCTGTGTCCCGGTGGGCTCGTGCAAGGACAAGGGCTGCTAAGGTATTCTGCGGACTTAATCTGATGTCCAAGTACAAATACCATTATATAGAGAAAAGTATAGGCTCAGAATTAATCCAAGAAATGCTTTCTTCTCATAGGTTGGCAAAGGTTTATCCAAGGACGAGAAAGCTCAGAAACTAGCACTGCAACATTGGCTTGAAGCTGTAAGCCCTATACTTTCCACAAATTTGTTTGTTACTATATTACTATGTTCACACCATTCTAATATCCATGAAAGATCGACTTATACATAAGATATGTTGGGTCGGGTGGCCGGGCTAGCACTCCTCTTCACCTGTTTACCTGCAGCCAATTTGCTGCACTATCCACCACATAACCATAACGATCATCTGAGAGTTACTCGTCTTTTTCCCACAGATTGACCCTCGTCATCGCTATGGACACAACTTACACTTCTACTATGATGTATGGTCAGAGAGCAAAAGTTTTCAACCGTTCTTCTATTGGTAATACCTTTTTTCTTATAGAAGCACCACATCCACGTGAAACTGCTTCCTATTTGGACCTTATGTTTTTTGCCTTATCTTTGCCTTGAAGGTTGGATGTTGGTGATGGTAAAGAAGTAAATCTCGAACGTTGCCCCAGAGTCAATCTGCAGCGTCAATGCATAGAATATCTTGGACCAGTAAGCTTTATCTCACTAAATTTTTCCTAAAATATGACTGTCTTAAACTCAAGATTAATGTGTACTTTGCTTACTTTTGATGCATTGTGTTGAGTCTAATTATACTATATAATTGTCTCAATCTTGAATAAGTGGGTTTCGATTTAGAGACGTATTAAAGACATGTTTGACACAACTTCTGAAAAACCAAAAACTACATTAAAAAGTTGATTTTAGACCTATTTGGATAGTTTCTGAAAGTACTTTGCCCGATAATTTTTAGAGGAAGTTGTTCGAGGCAGCTTCTTCATGAAGCTCAACTACAAAAAAGCAAAAGCTAACTCAAATATGCCCAAGTCACCCATATATTCTTGCATATGTAATATAGGATTATTTACCGTAACTGAACTATCCCGCTTATATTAAATTGCTTACCGCACACACGTTAGTGAAGCATTTGCCTGTCTGAAAATGTTCTTTTCCAACCTTTTATTCACAGAAACAGAGAGAAATATATGAAGTGACTGTAGATGAAGGGAAATTAGCATACAAACAAAGTGGGATTCTCTTGGATACAGCTGAAGGCTCAAAATGGATTTTTGTCCTTAGCACAACAAGAACTCTGTACGTAGCACAGAAGAGGAAAGGTGTTTTTCAGCACTCCAGTTTTCTCTCTGGTGCAGCTACAACAGCTGCTGGTAGATTAGTTGCTCATCACGGTATTCTAGAGGTACAACTTACGGACATCTACGTATAATTTATTCGATTATTTTTATTTGTTTGTCTATATGATGTGCGTGCTTATTCGTTCTTGTTTTCTTCAGGCAATATGGCCATACAGCGGTCACTATCTTCCGACTGAGGATAATTTCAAGGAATTCATCATGTTTCTTGAGGAGAATCTCGTAGATTTAACAAATGTTAAGGTATTCTACTAACCCTTCTGGCTATAGTGCATACTGCAAATAAGAACATAGCAAAATATATAAACATTAAGGCATGTATTTAATTAAATACCCACCTCAGATTTAGGTAGGTAGCTTTATCCTATGTTGTATAGTTTGTTTGAACACTATGCAACAACAATATTTAATGTTTTCCACTTTATCCACAGAGGTGTGCAATAGATGATGACAGAACCTCATTTAAGGAAGATGCTATCAATGTTGAGGGACCAGACATTAATACACTCAAGGCACCTCATGAAGGCAGTACATCAATCAACACAGCTAATATAGAAGCACCCAAACTTGACTTGCCCAAAACTTTATCTTGCAAGTGGACTACTGGAGTTGGGCCCCGCATCGGATGTGTTCGAGACTACCCAATGGAGCTTCAGTCTGAGGCACTAGAAAGAGTAAATTTATCGCCTACAATAACACCAGGCCACCCGAAGAGTTGTTTGCCCATCCCATCTCCACGACCAAGCCCGAAAATACGAATGTCACCTCGGCTTGCATATATGGGACTTCCTAGCCCAAGGGTGTCTCTCCGTGCCTAGTCAAATATTTGCTTCTAGTCAAGTGGCGACACACACCTGCCCACCTAGAAGAGCAACACCAAAGTTCTCTTCCAGTTAACTGTCGATCAAGTGAAGTGCAATAACACAGTAGAATAATGCAACAGCATATCACCACTTTTGCTGTTTTTCTTAGAGCTACTAGGTATACATTCTTGTTCCTTGATTCTTGTTGAACACATAACCATGGGGATAAATGTCTCCTCTTTATGCAAGTTCAATTTTTTTTTTTTTTTTGCTACCATAAATTAGAAGGAATAAATGGTCGAAATATTGTTTCCATTTCGTCCCACTTGTTTTACCTTAATTTTGTTCAATAAACAAATAAATAAAGAAGAATCATTCTATTTTTCCATTCAAGAGTATAGAAGTTTTGGTCAAGTTTTTATTCTTTAGGTAATGTATTCACTTGTGCAGTTTACTCGAGATCTCACATATCATGACCATATGCATATCAATCTATCGAGCACTGAATACTAGTAACTTCAACAGGAACAAGATTACATAAATTTACATGGAGTTAAAAAGGGAAAAACTCGCTTTTAAAAAATCTACTTCAATGCGTAGAAAAGTATATACTATCGTCAAAACATGAGTTAGGGCTCACCAGATAATATATTGAATGGTTGAAGGCCTTCACACGACTTCCTTGTGACTGTAATCAAGTTCTCTGATCTGCAAACTATGTAACAACAATTTAAAACCAGAAAAACTATTCAAGATGCACGTAGAAACAAATGTTTTAACTTCATTTTCGAAGGGATGCACAAGATCAGCCTGAACATTAAGGAGATGCTTCTGTCCTCCGAAAAAGCCCGCATTTGCGAATTCCCATGATCCGGAACCACTTTTATAAAACTCTCCACATAGTAATAATTCGGAATTGCCAGAAAAACTAGAAGCCTAATCAGATGTACTTCAAATGATAATCCATAAACCTCAAAACAGAGCAAAGAACCTAGTTTGTCTCTTCCACAGAATAACATGCCAGATCAACATGTGACTGTCAAATTCAGTTCCAGAAACTCTTCAGAATCACAAAGACATACAAATAACAAGTTAACTTTTAGGAAAAATACAAAAAGAAATTAGAAATACTGCTGGAATTATATAAATAAATAATGGAAAGAAACATTACAACAAATAGAGTAACAATAGAATAGAGGAATTATAGTTGTTAATGTAGTAGCGGTATTGGAAGGGATCAAGACCTGTGTTGTACACAATTTCCTTAAAACAGATTCGCCTTATTGTGGTGCATGAGGACTGATGGTGTCTGTTTTTCAGGATACAACATCTGAAAGTTGATGACTAGCACATCGTTAGTACTTTAGGCGAACTAATGATGCTCACATTTCTATCACTGAGCTAGGACAAATTATCTAATCTACCAAGAACAAAACTCTTGAAAGGAAATAGAGAAAAAAGAGAGCTCTCAAAGTTTGGTACGTGGAATAAGAAGAAGAACACCTCCTTATTTAGTACTAGAATTCGACATTAATTTGCATCAACATAAAATTATTACAATAGCCAATAGGGCTTTGTAATCACAAATTCAATTGGACAAATTAATTAGGAAATTGAAACATAATAAATTTGTTGTTACAATTGTCATTCACTTCACTTTATTTTGAATTTTTTTTTTCCAACATTAAAGATATAAAACTACATGAGTTCCAATATATATACATCACGTACAAAGCTGGAAAATAGGCGAAAATCCAGACTTAGGTTGTATGAATAAACATTAAACAAACCCGAGAAAAAATTATCCCCAGCTTCCTGAACCAGGTCGAAACCTCGTATTGATAACTGATGTATGTGGAGAGTTTCCCACTGCGTCCAGGTTTCAGATTCCAAGCTACAAACATAACTTACAATTCAAGAATATGTACAAATTTAAAAATTAAAACCTTAACCAAAATTTAACGTCGTACACATGTCATGACACAGCACAATGCTTCGTGAAAAAGCTAAGCATAAATGTTCACTAACATCAAAGCAATTACATAATAAACCAAGACTTACTTAAGCACATAAATCCTCATAGAGAACAATCAATAATCAAAATAAGCGTGCTATATTGATACTGGTCCAAGCTTATAAGGTCAACCTTGGAAAGAGTTTATATGCCCCGAAGATAGTTGCACATTTTAGAACTTCAACCTTGGAATCTGGTGGCTCTTTTGAGCCTTAGACAAATTCAGTTGCTCGTTAGAACTATTTGAACTCTAATACAATATTGAACTAGAGAGATAATACATTTATTTATTCTACTTTCATCTTCAACAAATCACTCATAAATTTAGATTAGGGTCCGTTTGATTGTAAGGATGAAATTTGGGTAGAAAGAAAATGAATTCCACGGAATTAAATTACCTAGAATTTATTTTACTGAGAATTGTCAATTAATTATGTTTGATTTGTATAATTTTTCACCTCGAAAATGTTGAAATTTTGGATCTTCTGGTGTTCGTTTAACTTTGTTTTCCATAGAAATTGTCCACTAAAAGGAAAAAAATTTACAATTGGTAATAGAATTTGTTTCCATTACCAATATATATATATAAAGATGCCTAGAAAACCAATACCTACCAAAACCATGGAAAAATGAATTCCACCAAAACCTTGAATTGGGCATGGGGGGCTTTGGGTGAAAAATTAATTGCCAAGTAGCCGCCCCGTCCCGCAACTCCACTGCCCCGTCGAGAACGGGGCGGGGCGGGCTTGCCCCGTTTCCCGCCTTGTTTATTTACTTATTTTTTCAAAAGAATTTCAGTTAATTAATTATTATTTTTCTAATTAATTAATTTTTTTTTATTCTTCATGGAACGAGGCACCCCTGCCTCATGACCCCAGACGGGGAGCCTTGCCCCGCCCCACCAACCCTTTCGGAATGGGTTTTTTGGGATGGGACGGGACGGGGAAAATTGTTATCTTTATTGCCAAGAAATGAATTCCAATCAAACATGCCATTTGGGTGGAAATGAAATTTCTTTTCTATTTTCCATGAAATTTTTGTTGAATCAAACATGGCCTTATAATATGGACATGATCCCAAAAGAACACTTCCTTTTAGTTTGGATATGGAAACACCACATAACCTAAAAGAATTCTACCTTTTAGTTCTAATTTAAATCAAACTTCATCACCAATGCGCAGCAGTGTGAGTGTCGCCTCACATCAGCCCTCATCAGTATGAGTGCCATTGTGCATGGCACTCGACAGTGTAGGCGCCACCGTGCACAACACTCGGTGGTAGTGGTCTTCCGACGGCGATGGTCTTCCATGTGTGAGGGAAATGATAGAGAGAAAAGGAAGATGATAGAGAGTATTACAGGAGAGGAGATGGAAAGGAAATGATTAGGGTTTGCGAGTGAAATTTGGTGGGGTGGATGAGATGGAGTGGGGTGAGGTGAGGTGAGATGAGGTGAGGTGAGGTGTATATGTAGATTAATTTAACAATCATACTAGTTGTATATTCAAAGTGTAAATTAAGGTACTATGTCTGATGTGTCAAAACAAGTGTCTTTGCTTGTTCAAAATGTTGTTAAAATTAATGTATAAAAAGTTTTCACTTCACAACAATATTAAACTCGATGTTAAACTTGATATACATGTAGCAAGATTGTTAATTTAATTTTATAATATTAAATGTATTGGTTTGGGATTGGTCATGCATTGTGGTGTCAGTTGGATTGGAGACTGAGCTCGGATTCATTGGTGTTTTGGAACCCAAATCTCAACATTCGGTAAATAAAAAGAAAAGGTCAGGTAGAGACATAGAAAGAAGATAGAGATACAAAAAGAAGACGCGAAAAATGATTATGAAGTGGATGGAGGTAGGATGGGTGGGTGGATATAGATCAATTTAATTTTATAATATTATTATTAATATTAAAATTTTGAATTATCATATAATTTTTGAATAAAATATATTTAAACTTGATTTTTGAATTGAAAAGTTAAAAAAAAACATATGTGGGTGTAATTTCCATTAATCGAAATCAATTAACTAAACTTTCAATAAATTAATCTTGACCCAAGCAACTCTTTACCGATTGAAATATTATTTCCGTTGTATTACACTTAAAAAAAAGGATAACGCTCTCGATCTAATCGAAATTGTTGAAGCTAAATTTAAACGATAATTACATCATTTGATGTGATTTTCCATATGACAAGCCCATGTGATCGCTTCACAGTATTAATTCAACAAACAATATTAAATTAGTGAGGTGAGATTTAACTGTCCACTAGAATATTCTTTAATGTCATCATCTTACCTATTAAATAGATCACGAATACTATATCGCGAATATATGTTCCCATTATTTCACTTAATTTTAAGACATCAAGATATTAATCAATAATTTGATCTCACACGTTGATACTTCAAAGAACTTCAAGTTAGTAATTGAAGTCTATTACCAGCTCAGGATTAAGATCATAAGTATAACAGTCAAGTGAAATTAAGTTCATATGATCAATTTCACAAATTAAATTTCACGTAGTAATATACGTTCAATCTTATCTTAATAAAATTTAGACAATCTTATCTTAATAACTTCTTATTGGCGTTAGAAATAATGTTCTATACTTCCAGAAAGGCATTTCGGGAATGAGTCTGGATAGGATATACTCGAAAGAGATTATTAGATAACTTAGAATTATTAATTGTCAATTTAAGCATAAATCAGATTGAAATTGTGAACATGAGAATTATAATGGATACTAACAATGGAGTCGAATTCCTAGCACATTTGTCTTAATTGATTTCTTTTCTTCATACTTTCATTTGCAATTAGTTAAAAGACGTAGTATAATNAAAAAAAAACATATGTGGGTGTAATTTCCATTAATCGAAATCAATTAACTAAACTTTCAATAAATTAATCTTGACCCAAGCAACTCTTTACCGATTGAAATATTATTTCCGTTGTATTACACTTAAAAAAAAGGATAACGCTCTCGATCTAATCGAAATTGTTGAAGCTAAATTTAAACAATAATTACATCATTTGATGTGATTTTCCATATGACAAGCCCATGTGATCGCTTCACAGTATTAATTCAACAAACAATATTAAATTAGTGAGGTGAGATTTAACTGTCCACTAGAATATTCTTTAATGTCATCATCTTACCTATTAAATAGATCACGAATACTATATCGCGAATATATGTTCCCATTATTTCACTTAATTTTAAGACATCAAGATATTAATCAATAATTTGATCTCACACATTGATACTTCAAAGAACTTCAAGTTAGTAATTGAAGTCTATTACCAGCTCAGGATTAAGATCATAAGTATAACAGTCAAGTGAAATTAAGTTCATATGATCAATTTCACAAATTAAATTTCACGTAGTAATATACGTTCAATCTTATCTTAATAAAATTTAGACAATCTTATCTTAATAACTTCTTATTGGCGTTAGAAATAATGTTCTATACTTCCAGAAAGGCATTTCGGGAATGAGTCTAGATAGGATATACTCGAAAGAGATTATTAGATAACTTAGAATTATTAATTGTCAATTTAAGCATAAATCAGATTGAAATTGTGAACATGAGAATTATAATGGATACTAACAATGGAGTCGAATTCCTAGCACATTTGTCTTAATTGATTTCTTTTCTTCATACTTTCATTTGCAATTAGTTAAAAGACGTAGTATAATTTAGTTAGAATCATAGTTACCCAAGACCAAGTATATTAAGCTAAAATCTTAATCCTCATGGTACGATATTCTCTATGTATATTAAGTATTACTCGTTAAAAAACTCATATGTCAAACAATGAGGTTGAGTATGATCATCACACTAGTGATGATCAACCCATGAACTATGTGACGCTTGACTTCCCCACAACTTTGAGGTGTAATAGAGTTAAATTTTTGTCTTGTCAAAATTGTGGTCAAAGTGAGATCAAGTAAATGTCTAATCTTGAGTAGTAATTGTGAAAAAATAAAATTGGTGTAATTAATAGATCTAAGTTTGGCATAAAATATATTTTGTTGTAGTTGAATTATAGGTTATGATCATAGTAATAAGTGGTCTTTTAAGAAAATTGAAGCATCTCTTTGTAAAACAAAAGATGTATAGGAATATTGGTTATTTTAATTAATGTAGAATATGATATGTGCAACTTGCATCCTGGAACTACAAATATAACATGAGGAATGCTGTCTGTACAGCAAAAAAAAAAAAAAAAAAATACCAAAAGCCTACAGAATACATACAAATAGGTGAGACCTTTTTTGAAAATATTTAATCACATGTTGTCCACCCCATGTGAGCATCTCTAAATTTTCTGTTTACAGAAAAATTCAATATAACATACCTTTTTTCTTGTCACAAACGTATAATATACTTTAATTCTTATATCGATATGACAAGACATAATTATTTTTTTATACAATAAATAATGAATGGAGTTCTACGACAAAAGAAATTCGAACGAATAGGAATTACACCATATGATGGCCGGCTCCGCAAGAAGTACAAAACTGCTTATTATAAAGTCGTAGGTATTACTACTAGGCAACGACAGTAACGTTTTGATTCTTTTGAAACATCATATTTAGATAGAGGTGGCAATCAAGTCGAGCGGCTCGTCGGCTCGACTACTCGACTCTTTAAAAACGAACAACGAGCCGTTGGGGCTCGTCAAAAAGATGAGCCCGCTCGGCTCGTTTTTGACGAGTGGCTCGTCAAATTTTTTTTTTTTAAAGGTCTAGGTATAGTTTAAATAAAAAAAAAAAAAATTAGGCGAGCTCACGAACCGAACCACGAGTAACGAGCTGAGCCGAAGCTTGGCTCGTTACAAACGAGCCCGATCTCTGCTCGTGCTTATATCCAAATAATTTTTTTCTCCTTGGGACTGTGCTTAGAATTTGTAATGAGGCAAGTTTTAATTAGGATCACGTGACAACTTAACATACTTTCAGATGAATATGTTGTTAGGAGAGACATGGGTCAAGGTTGGCTAATAATTAAAGTGGAATTGTGAAATTGTAGTTAAGAACGGACACAAATATTTATGTAATTCACCCAATTTAGGTTACATTCATAGACAAGCATATGAGGGTTCCATTGTAGAAGAGTTACAATAACTTTCTCTTGAACTACAAGGAGATAATAATAATTAATATCTCTTGTAATAAGAAAAATTAAGTAAGAAACAATCAAGACGAATCAATATATTTCTCTCTATAATGTTACGTGTCTCTCTACTCATTATTTTTTTCCTCTACCATCTATAGCAAATAACTCATTGCTTCTCTTCATCTTTATAATTGTACGCAATTTCTCTTCGGCTGCAATCCCTATTTATAAAGAAAAATTGACACTTATCTCGTTAATTACGTACCACACTTTCAACACAAACAGTAAAAGATTGGCTGCCGGCTAAAGATTGATTATTTTCTCCAAATTTAACCCCTATATGGTAGATATTAAAATTAGATTTTTAGTATATTTTGATAAAAGTTGATTAAATATATGGTCAAAAAATTGTAAATCTCATAAAATATATGATTAAAATTAATTTTTGACTTTAACTTTGATAAAAATTTAGATTTTAATTTCTTTCAAATTGGGCATTTAATGCATGAAGAAATTTTTTGTGTCCCCCACTAAACAGAAGTGGCTTTAGCCAACCAGACACCGTGGTTTGACGAAAGGGAAAAGGATAACTTGCTCATTTTAAAGGTTGGGTTCAACTTGCAACTCTGACAATAAATGGTGGACAAATACTTCAATTTTCCCACTATAAATAACAGATTGTGTGTGCTCGCAAAAAGCAAGATTTGCAGCAAAACAAGCTACAATTTCATTATTTTTATATTTTTTCTTCTTCTCTTTACTAAAATATGCAGATCCTACTACTCTTCAACTTCATCACTATCCTCCTCCTCCTTCTATCCTTCATCTTCCTGTTAGTCCATAAGTGGCAATCCAAACCCAAAAATCATCAAAAATTGCCTCCAGGTCCCTGGAAATTACCATTAATTGGTCATTTGCACCATATATTAGGTTCACTCCCACATCATTCTTTTGCAAATTTATCAAAGAAATATGGACCTTTGATGCACCTAAAACTCGGTGAAGTTTCTACAGTCGTCGTATCATCACCGTTGGTCGCAAAAGAGGTTTTGAAAATTCAGGATCCAATATGTGCGGATAGGCCAGAAGCTCTAGCAACCAAGATCATGTGGAGTAACTATATTGATATAGTATTTTGCCCTTATGGCGAGTACTGGAGACAAATGCGTAAAATATGTATTATAGAGTTGCTTAGTTCGAAGAATGTACGCTCATTTGAGTCGATCAGGCTAGATGAGGTCTCACTCCTCGTTGAATCCATTCGATCATCTTCCCAAGAAGTACCTGTAAATTTTAGTGACAAAATTTTCTTTTATACGAGTTCTATAACATGTAGGGCGGCATTTGGTAAAGTTTGCAAGGATCCAGGCACATTGATAATGGTTTTGAAGAAGGCAGTAGCCTTAGCAGGAGGGTTTGGTTTTGCTGATTTGTTTCCCTCTTCAAAAATGCTTAATATTTTCTGTTGGAATAAATATAAATTGTTGAAAATGCGTCATAAACTTGATTCAATTCTTGACGACATCATTGATGAACACGAAGAAAACAGTGAAAATGGCAATGGAGATTCAGGCGATGAAGATTTTATTGATGTTTTTCTGAGATTGAAGAGTAGCAGGAAACTTGAGTTTCCAATAACAAATGAGAACATCAAAGCCATCCTTTTTGTAAGTACCATGGAAACTATATCTTTCTTCTACCACTTATCATCTTCTTTGATGTTAATTAGTGGATTATTTCTTGTTAATTCTTTATTTTATATTTTGATAAGCTTAAAAATCGAATTTCAGATTTTTGCTATCAGGAGAATAATTATTAATGGACAAACTCATGTTATACTCTGCAGGATATGTTTTCAGCTGGTACAGAAACTTCATCAACAATAGTAGATTGGGCTATGGTTGAGTTGATGAAAAACCCTTTTGTGATGGCAAAGGTACAAACTGAAATACGACAAGCTTTAAAGGATGAGAAAAGGGTCGACGAAAATGATATTCGAAACCTAAAATACCTAAAGTTGGTGATCAAAGAAACCCTAAGATTGCATCCTCCCGTTCCTTTAATCCCCAGAGCATGTAGGGAGGAATTTGAGGTTAATGGGTATAAAATACCTTTCAAAGCCAGAGTTATGATCAACACATGGGCCATGGGAAGAAATCCCGATATTTGGCATTGCCCAGAAAGCTTTGAACCAGAGAGATTTGAGAACAGTTCTATTGACTTCTTGGGAGCTCATTTTGAGTATCTTCCGTTTGGATCCGGAAGAAGGTTTTGTCCGGGTGTGGCGTTTGGTTTAGCAACGGTCGAGCTTTTTTTAGCTCAACTTCTCTATCACTTCGACTGGAAACTTCCTCAAGGAATGAGTTCTAATGATTTAGACATGACTGAGGCCGAAGGGATTGCTGTATCAAGAAAAGAAAATCTTTACTTGATTGCCAAACCCTATAATCCTTCAATCGTCGATTGATTCCAATAGAAGGCAAAGGGAGAAAAGTTCAATTGCCAATGGGGTTTACTATGCATTTTATTTGACGATATTATCGCATGAAGTATTTTATTATACTGTGTACTAAATATGACAAATTTCAAATAATTAAGTGTAGGCATATGTTTTATGTCCTTGAAATCTGTAATTATTGTTTGGATCACAAGTTCTTATATATTTTGACAAATTTGATCAATTGGATTGTGTTGGATAATAATACGAAAAAAGAAGTTAGATTTTTGTTTATTATTTTAATCACAAAATCTTCATTAATTTATTAATCCAAAATCCATCATATCCTAAGAGTTCTTTTCTTCATTTTAATTTTTTAATTGAAATTAGTCAATTATTTTCATTGAACACGACATCTTAACAAATATAACAATTCAATTATTATTATTGGACAAAAGATTGAAAACTTGTATCAATGGATTTAGATTTAATTTTATAATATCTAGGTAAGATTTGATCCTATCTTGTATCCGTTTGATATATTAATTTGTTCTTTCATCGTTGAACTAAAATATTTGTTTGAATTTATTTTGCAGTTATGTGTGCTACCAGACCAAAAACCCAAAAAGAGTATGTGGTGTTTCTGAGAAGAAGATCATTGTTTACTTGAAATAATTATGTGTATATATTAGGTAAAGAACCGTTACGATTATTCATTAACTTTGAGGATGAATAAAGTGTTGAGTATGATTTGTGAAAGTAATCAACTGACCTAGTCATTCACCAATTTTTATATCAATTCATTAGTGAATAACGAATTTAATTCAAATGTTGATATTAATCACAAGTTTATCCACTAAAGAATTATTTTATATTTTTTGTATCAAAATAACTTATCGATTTTCATTTTTATTTTTTGCACATATAAATATCACTACGTATGATTAGAATGTCATCGTCCATATATAGTTAATATAAATTTAATACGAAAATTCTAATCTTGAGACAAAATGACTGGTTATCTCACTAAAATTTTATTGCATATTTGTTAAGTTAGGATAATGTTTTGTTTGATGACTAACAAGTGTTTAATTTTGAAAGTGTTTGATAAGTATACACTTATTCGAGCTTCAAAATAATGACATTTTGTTGTTCTTTTGATAAATTTAGCCTCATCTTGTGTATATTTCATTTATTAGGAAAACTCTACGATTAGACGTGAAATTGGAAGAAATAAGGGAAAAAATTGTGAAATCCAAAATTTAAGGACCTAATTGTAATTTTTCAATAGTTGATTCGAAGCACAAAATTATGACTGAAAATGTTTCTAGTTTTTTGGGTAACGAAGGGAAGGCACAATTGAAATATATCAAGAAATCATTGAAGATGTTGAAAATTTCAAAATTATTCTTCTTCTTCAATTAATCAAAATCCAGGCGATGTCTTACAAATTAGTTATGATTTCTTATAATTTTGTAATGTTAGGCTAATTTTCCAATTAATAAGACATTGATGTACCCTTATTATGAAGTGTTTAATATAAATTCAATAATTTGATGCCCAATATATGTTTATTCTTAAATGATTATTATAGAATTTAATAACTTTTCAATTACTTGATCATTAAATTGATTTATTGTAATTTTTTTTATTGATTTTGAGAGAGAGAATGGAATAAGTAGCACTTTATAGCCATTATTTTAAAATTCGATAGGGAATAAATATGTACCGTTATACTTTACATCATTTCTATAGACATTCTAGCATTTTAGCCCCGTTGATCCACACTCTTCTCAAAATTCATTCTTTCAAAAATCATTTTCAACCACACATTTTTCAATAAAATAATATTAGACACAAATCCAAAACTTTTTCTTTTTTTTTAATCACATATTTTTCATTATATCACATCATAAAATGCATTCATTTCTCAATAATATGCATCAAACACCCCTTTAATGCATGATTTCGTGTTCGCATTTTTTATTGGGATATAAGAATGTCATATGAGGATAAATTTAATTGACAAAAAAATATTCTTTTAATTACCTTAAGAACATTAATCAACATAAATGTGCACATATAGCATGTTATTGATTTGTATTGAAATAGATTAATAAGGAGGATTTAAGGACTTAGTAATATCACATCGAAAAATACAAAAGCGTTATAAATTGTTCAATAGAATAGGTAGTTTAATTAGTTGGTTTAGCATAAAATTTTCAACTAAATTTACTATTCGATCAAAATTAATATTAATTGATACTAAATTAAGTATTTAGTCCTCCATAAGAAGGATACTTAATTTATTAATCACTTTTATTTGTTCATGATACCGTACACTTGCGAAGAATTAAATGATCAAACTCATTAAATGTTTTGAATCTTTTATATTCTTTTAGACTTTACGTTTAACTAAAATTCTAATATTCATAAAACACATTTTTCAATTAAAGTCAAAACAAAGTAATTCAAATGAAAATTATTGACGCTGTTGTATTTTAATTCCAAAGTATCATTCCTTCTTTTTTTTCTTTTTTTTTTCCCTTCTTCTTCTTCTTCCCTTTTTTTTTTTTTAATTGATAATCTTTATCTACATATTTGTAGACAAAGCATACTTTTTTAAAATTTCAATTTTATTGCTATTTGATCACACCTAAGTTTTGTAGACAAACGATAGTAAAATTTTAATTTTGCTGTTACTTTAATTTTTTGTCAAAATTGTTTCACAGTTCTATTTCTATTTGACCACACCAAAATTTGTCCTTTCAATGGATCACCATTACCGTAACGTAAACCACACATTGGGCAAAATACAATAGATATTGCACGACACGCGCCCATCACAAAAATACCTTTTTATTCACAGCTGTGTATAGTTTAGACTTTGATATCTTCAAACTGTCATTTTTCAATATATTTTTTATTCCCTCGGTACATCACATTTTTATAACAAAACGGAATGCCTAACAAATATGTTATAACTATATTGATTTATCATTTTGGTGTGACTATATTGATTTATCTGCCCTTATGGCGAGTACTGGAGACAAATGCGTAAAATATGCATTATGAAGTTGCTTAGTTCGAAAAATGTACGCTCATTTGAGTCGATCAGGCTAGATGAGGTCTCACTCCTCGTTGAATCCATTCGATCATCTTCCCAAGAAGTACCTGTAAATTTAAGTGACAAAATTTTCTTTTATATGAGTTCTATAACATGTAGGGCGGCATTTGGTAAAGTTTGCAAGGATTCAGGCACATTGATAATGGTTTTGAAGAAGGCAGTGGCCTTAGCAGGAGGGTTTGGTTTTGCTGATTTGTTTCCCTCTTCAAAAATGCTTAATATTTTCTGTTGGAATAAACATAAATTGTTGAAAATGCGTCATAAACTTGATTCAATTCTTGACGACATCATTGATGAACACGAAGAAAACAGTGCAAATGGCAATGGAGAATCAGGCGATGAAGATTTTATTGATGTTTTTCTGAGATTGAAAAGTAGCAGGAAACTTGAGTTTCCAATAACAAATGAGAACATCAAAGCCATCCTTTTTGTAAGTACCATGGAAACTATATCTTTCTTCTACCACTTATCTTCTTTGATGTTAATTAGTGGATTATTTCTTGTTAATTATTTCTTTTATATTTTGATAAGCTTAAAAATCGAATTTCAGATTTTTGCACGACAATTGTTATCAGGGTAGAATAATTATTAATAGACAAATTCATGTTATACTCTGTAGGATATGTTTTCAGCTGGTACAGAAACTTCATCAACAACAGTAGATTGGGCTATGGTTGAGTTGATGAAAAACCCTTTTGTGATGGCAAAGGCACAAACTGAAATACGACAAGCTTTAAAGGATAAGAAAAGGGTCGACGAAAACGATACTCGAAACCTAAAATACCTAAAGTTGGTGATCAAAGAAACCCTAAGATTGCATCCTTCCGTTCCTTTAATCCCCAGAGCATGTAGGGAGGAATGTGAGGTTAATGGGTATAAAATACCTTTCAAAGCCAGAGTTATGATCAACACATGGGCCATGGGAAGAAATCCAGATATTTGGCATTGCCCAGAAAGCTTTGAACAAGAGAGATTTGAGAACAGTTCTATTGACTTCTTGGGAGCTCATTTTGAGTATCTTCCGTTTGGATCTGGACGAAGGTTTTGTCCGGGTGTGGCCTTTGGTTTAGCAACGGTCGAGCTTTTTTTAGCTCAACTTCTCTATCACTTCGACTGGAAACTTCCTCAAGGAATGAGTTCTAATGATTTAGACATAACTGAGGCCGAAGGGATTGCTGTATCAAGAAAAGAAAATCTTTACTGGATTGCCAAACCCTATAATCCTTCAATCGTCGATTGATTCTAATAGAAGGTCCAATGGGGTTCACTATGCATTTTATTTGACGATATTATCGCATGAAGTATTTTATTATACTGTGTACTAAATATGACAAATTTCAAATAATTAAGTGTAGGCATATGTTTTATGTCCTTGAAATCTGTAATTATTGTTTGGATCACAAGTTCATATATATTTTGACAAATTTGATAAATTGGATTGTGTTGGATAATAATAAGAAAAAAGAAGTTAATTTTCTGTTTATTATTTCTCTATCTTTTCTTATCAATTACATATTTTTCAATAAAATAATATTACACATAATTTCAATTTTTTTTAAAAAAAATACACGTATTATAATCTCAAACAAAGAGAGAAGAATATTGAAAATAACTCATTTAACATGCTTGGTTTGAAAACAAATCGTGTCAACAATTATTAATCTAACAAATTGTATTCAGTGCTCTATTCGTCCAATCGTCCTTGATTTCAAAAAATTTCAATTACATCGTGATTGGTTTGGCGTATTTACCTAGAAATAATGGCTAAAGGACGATTGTGACATTAGGTTTAGCCCCTTCACACGGGTGTGTTTGACACCCATTTTAGAGAAAAAAAAATTTATAATAATGATTGATGAAAAGAATGTGTAGTTAAAAAGTAAGAAGAATTTTTGAGTTTATGTGTAATATTATTTTATTGATAGAATGTGTGGTTGAAATAAAAAAAAAGAAAAAAAGAGAAAGAAAATGGGAAGAGAATGGATGTCAAACGGGGACTTAATTCTCATATTTTCTCTTTCTTCATTTCAATCACATATTTTTCCAACAAAATAATATTACACGTAAATCTAAAAATTCTCTTAATTTTCCACCACACATTCTCCCATTAATTACTATTTCAAAAATTATATTCTCCAAAAAATCGATGTCAAACACCTTTTTAGAAACGAAGAATCAGACGGTAAAAAATTAAAATTGGGCAACCTATTTGAGACTTCACCAAAGTTCTTTGACCACAAATTAAGTTTGTTCAATTCCTTTGTAGATTTTTCTTCAATCCTCATTTTTTCTAAAATACATTTTTTTTCATTTCTTTTTAATCATATTTTCTTTAATAAATTAATATTACACGCAAATTTAAAATTTTTTCTTATTATTTAACCACATATTTTCTATCAATTTACTATTTCAAAATGTATCATACCCCCAAAAATAATGTTCAAACAGGCCCTAAAATATGAGAGTTCTTTTTTAAATTGAAATTAGTCAATTATTTTCATCGAACATGACATCTTAACCAATATAACAATTCAATTATTTTCATCGAACATGACATCTTAACCAATATAACAATTCAATTATTATTATTGGACAAAAGATTGAAAACGTGTATCAATGCGACAATGAGTAAAACTGGTGAAAAATGTATTTGATGTTTTTAGAATAATTAGATATGTCGATTTAGATTTAATTTTATATTATCTAGGTAAGATTTGATCCTATTTTATATCCGTTTGATATATTAACTTGTTCTTTCATCATTGTATTTTCTTTGAATTTATGTTATCGTTATGTGATTGTTTACTTGTTCATTCACCAATTTTAATATCAATTCATTGGTTAATAACAAATTTAATTCAAATGTTGAGATTCATCATAAGTTTATTCACCAAAAAATATTATATATATTTCATATCAAAATAACTTATCAATTTTTATTTTTATATTTCGCACATATAAATATCGCTACGTATGATTAGAATGTCGTCGTCCATATATAGTTGAATAATCGTTTAACCTTTAGTATAGGCCTGCACAAAAAAATCATAAAATTGCAAATCGAACCGAAGTCGTTGATTTGGGTCCACGTGAACCTACGATTTTTTTCCTCTCAAACCGAACCAAACCGTTTCAAAATGATTTGGTTTAAATTTTAAATTTTAAAAACCGCAAAAAACCAAATCGAACCGCACTTTTTTAATTGAAAAATGTTTTTATTAAATTATAAATTCTCACATATAAATTTTATTAAAATATAACTTTTAGAATTTAAAGTATACTTTCTTGAATGGTACAAATTTAATTAACATAACTCATGCATAACAAAAAAGTCAGTAAATCATTATCATTAGTATTTAGTTGGGCCTTGTTAAAAAAAATTAGGCCCATAATTACAAAATGAATTTATCGTGAAATTGTGAATGTAGTCTAGCCATATATGCAATTACGCATTTGCAAAAATACAAGCAAACCAAAGCTACCAAGCCCCAGCTCCTTCCCTCTATCCCACAGTGCCGACGCACGCTACGCAGTACCAACTTGACACTTGTGACCTTTTGCCGTCAACGCTGTTTTTCCACCATTGCCTACCGCCGCTGACTGTGACACTGACTGTGAGCCTCTCTTCATTTTCCTTGTGTATTGAAATAATTTTTCATAATTTGTTTATACAAGAGAAATTAAAAAATCGAGATCAAAACCCTTAATTTTCTCTCTCTAGAAACATAAAAGAAAACTTAGAACTGACTGAGCAATGAATTTTTCTTTCTATTTTCTCATTTTCCCTTAATTTTGAATGAATAGTGATATTATTTAATATTTTAATTGGGATAAGGATATAGAATAAAATGTAGACTTAATCATTTAGTTTTATGTGTGCGTGCACTCTAGTTAAGTTGATGTAGAATTGTGTCTTTTTTTATTGCTATAATTTAATATTGAATAATCATATTTTTCTATTGTTTATCTGATATTTTTCTCATGCTATTTGCACTTGAGTGCACAATTCTCACCTAGTTAGGCTTTGGTTAATCTAAACATTCCACATCATTAAATTGACTATAGTGCTTTGCATTGCACATTTTCATATTTTAAGACCTCCTTCATATATATTCCAGAAATGAATATAAACCAGTAAAAAATGAAATACGGGATATAAATTCACATTTGCTTTATTGAAAATCCAAATAGAGGAAAAATGGTTGAGGCTTTAATATGCACGAAGAATTGGTTGCATAGCAGCAATGAACCTATAGTACTTTGTCAATATTTGGATGAAGTAAAATTATTGGATGACTAATGTGACATTTATTTTCTATTATCAATTTTGATATTTTATGCATATTGTTTCTTAATTGCTTGTTAATATTATTAAGAAAGACTAATAAATATTTTGATATTCGCATATCATACAGAGGCCAAATTATGTGTTAAAATAGGGGATATTGATCCAATTTTTATCAAATGAGAAGTTAGTACTCTTGTACATATTGCTTGTAAAATTTGGAGTGCGTGTTGCTAAAAGCTAACTTGATACTATTTTTTTGTCTTTTTATTAACATTATTAGTTCTTATTTAAATGTATATGCTAATTTGTTTTAAACATATAACTATAATGTAGATAGGTAAATCACGGATTAAAATCAAACCAAACTGTAAATAATGGTTTAGTTTGGTTTGAAAAATAAAATGGTTTGGTTTGGAAAAATTTCAAACCGCGTGAAATGGTTTGAGTTGAAAATATAATGCAAACTGCCCAAATCAAATCGTATTCACCCCTAATTTAGTGTATATGCTCCTATGTCATGACATAAACATGCATGTCAGCAACAGTTACTAATTTCAAAATCATGAAAATATTATATTTTCAAATCTATCATCAATGACAGGAGTCAGGACTCGGATCGGGGCCTAATTTGATTATTGAAAATTTCCAAATATATAAATATTAAAAATAAAAGGTAAAAACATTAATATAAATATTTTCCCTTATTTAAGTTCTTATTATACTTTTCCTTGGTATATCATCTACGCCTGTGAATACCCTCGGTATACATAAATATCAAATGGCTTTACATGTTTATGCTCCTAACATAAGCATGAATGTGAGGGACAATTATTAATTTCAAAATCAAGATAATATCAGGGATCTCACCGAATTTGAGACTATCAAGCTAAATGAAGAGTGTCGTGTCATCTTGCAAAACAAATTACTTCGAAATTAAACGATCTAGAGAGTCTCAATATACCTTACTCAATAGGAAATGATTCTATTTAAAGTTGTTTATGTGATTTCAAAACAATTATAAATTTAATGGTTTTTTTCTATCTACAAGAATTTAGATTTGGAAGAGTTGGGGGATGAAGAGTAAGAGAAGTTCAAATCTATCAAGAAACCATCCAACGAAGAGAATAACAAAAAGGTTAAGGAGAAAGAAGTTAAAGATCATTTAAAGTGCCAACAAAAAAAATGAGTTGGTAGAACAATTGAAAACCTCAAGGATAAAAAATGAGCTTCAAGTATGGAGAATCAAAAAAGTGGTTGGCAATGTTGAACATTGTGATAAAACTTTGCCGGTGAAGTCCCTTCGAACCACCATGATTAACTTCTCAACAAAGTCTAGCTAAAGACCTTCAATTAAGCACTTATTGGGAGGTAACCCAATTTATACCATTTTATTTATTATGCTTTATATACTTCCATTGCATACAGATTGATAGGTTGCACTAGTTTTTAAGCATTTTTTTTGTTTAATTAAAAGGGTCATGATCAAACGGGAGGAAACTTAATAAGCTGAAAAATGGAATAAAATGAAATGATCTAAAAAACTTACTTCCAATATTAGACAAGAATACGAGTACCTTCTACCTTTTTTTCTATGCCCCCTTTATGCTACTAGATTATACCTTAAGACAATGAGACAATATCTACTTTAAATTTGGGGATGGGACATTAAGTTTTTATTTGTATTATTTTTATGTGATTGTGTATTTATTACTTTATTGTGTAAGGAAAATTGATTCTTATCCATGTAAAATTTGATACTATTTGCGCATTTGAATTAAGTTTTAAAGTAACGAGTTAATTCATATGCTTGATATGTTGAAATAGTAGAACTTAAATGTTAAATCCAAAAATTATTATATTATATATTCTCAAATCAAATTTAGAATAGTTTAGATGTGAATAAACTGTTATAAGAAAACATGGATATGATGGGGATTCTATGTGTAAAAATTCTCGTGTGGATTGTGTAAGACTAATAAGGTAAAAAATCTTAAGTTATGGGTCAATTTTTTAGAATTGGTTTAATTACGGGAATAACACTAATCACGACAAAAGAAAAAAAGAAATAAATTGTCTCACATTGAAACCTCTCTTCGTAACCTTTATAATTCGAGTGATTAATTTTGTAAGGATATTCTAAAATTGGTGTCTTATGATCACTTGACTTGTAAGTCATCGGCTTAATGCTTAGTATAATGGTCATTTAGAAAGTTTAATGAAGAGATGTTTATACATAAAATAAGAAAAAATAAATTAGTAATAATAATTATTTATTAGATCATTAAAAAAGGATTATTGGTTTAGTTGAGTATTAGAGATTGAAGCAATCAGAAATTTGAAGAATTCTTATTTATTGAAGTATTGACTTACAATTACTAAGATCCATCTAAATTAGAGAAAGTTTTATAAACTTAATACAAAAAATTCTAATCTTGAGACAAAATGACTGGTTATCTCATTAAAATTTTATTGCATATTTGTTAAGTTGGAATAATGTTTTGTTTGATGACAAACTCTATGATTGGACGTGAAATTGGAAGAAATAGGGAAAATTGTGAAATCCAAATTTCAAGGGCCTAATTGACATTTTTCAATAGTTGATTCGGACCACAAAATTAAGACTGAAAATTGTTACCGATTTTTTGGGTAACGGAGAGAAGGCACAATTGAAATATATCAAGAAATCATTGATGATGTTCAAGATTTCAAAATTCATCATCTTCTTCTTCAATTTATCAAAATCCGAGTAATGTCTTACAAATTAGTTATGATTTCTTGTAATTTTGTAATGTTAAGCTAATTTTCCAATTAATAAGACATTGATGTACCCTTATGATGCAATGTTTATTATAAATTCAATAATTTGACGTCCAATATATATATTTATTCTTGAATGATTGTTATACAATTTAATGACTTTTCAATTACTTGATCATCAAATTGATTTATTGTAATTTTTTATTGATTTTGAGAAAGATAATGGAATAATAGCACTTTATAGTAGGGTTGGACAAAATTTTCGAATCGAATCGAACGGTTCTTCATAAGTTAAATACTCGAACGGGGCTATCGAATCGAGAATCGATGTGTTTGGGTGGATTATCGATTCTAGATAAAGAATCGAATAGGAATCGAATCTAAATAATTTTTTAAATTTTTTATATTGAATTAATTAAATTATTTTAATTTTTTCTAAACAAATTAACAAATAAATCAAACAAACTAGCCAATGCTTAAAATTATTTTATTTTTATAACTTTTAATTGAACTATTTTTAGTTTATTTGTGTTTGTTAATTGTGCTTTTTCAATTATGCTTTTAAAGTTTCTTATTATGACAAGTCAAGCAACTGGTCATTAAATCAAATAGTTTGTAAGTATTACCATTACTTGAAAATATTTTATTTTTTTAACTTTTAATTTATATTTCATTTTCATTATGCATGCTGCTTGAAGTAAATGAATTATCGATATGGATCACCGATATTTTAATATTAGTATCTACTTTTTGGTATTTCTACACATTGAATTAATATTATTTGACAGCTTGTTGTTTATATATTTTTAAATTGGGCTATGTTAATTTGTAAAAGTTACGAATGAACATATCATTAGTTATATTTATATAGTATTGTTGTAAATATTAAAAAATATAATTATAGTACGGAATTGAGCATAATCGAATCGAATCGACCCATATACAGCCCTAATTTATAGCCATTATTTTAAAATTCAATAGGGAATAGATATTTACTGTTATCATCATTTCTATAGATGTTCTAGCATTTTAGCCCCTGTTGATCCGCATTCTTCTCAAAATTCATCCTTTCAAAACTCATTTTTAACCACACATTATTTAATAAAATAATATTACACGCAAATTCAAATTTTTTCCTTATTTTTTAATCACATATTTTTCATCGCATCACATCATAAAATGCATTCATTTCTCAATAATGTCTATCAAACACCCCTTTAATGCATGATTTCATGTTCGCATTTTTCATTGGGGTATAGAAATGTCATATGAGAACATAAATTTAATTGACAACAAAATATTCTTTTAATTACCTTAAGAACATTAATCAACAAAAATGTGCACATATGGCATGTTATTGATTTGTATTGAAACACATTAATAAGGAGGACTTAAGGTCTTAGTAATATCACATCAAAAAATACAAAAGCGTTATAAATTGCTCAATAGAATAGGTAATTTAATTTGTTGGTTTAGCATAAAAAAATTTACTATTCGATTAAAATTAATATTAATTGATACTAAATTAAGTACTTAATCCTCTGTAAGAACGGTATTTAATTTATTAATCATTTTATTATTTGTTCGCGATACTGTACATTTGCGAAGAATTAAATTATCAACCTTATTAAATGTTTTGAATCTTTTATGTTCTTTTAGACTTTACGTTTTACTAAAATTCTAATATTCGTAAAACACCTTTTTCAATTAAAGTCAAAACAAAGTAATTCAAATGACAATTATATAGTGGCGCTGTTGTATTTTAATTCCAAAGTATCATTCCTTCTTTCATTTTTTATTTATTTATTTTTTTTCTTTTGTGTTATTTGATAATCTTTATCTACATATTTTTAGACAAAGTATATTACTTTTTAAAAATTTTAATTTTATTGCTATTTGATCACACCTAATTTTTGTAGACAAACGAAAGTGAAATTTTAATTTTGCTGTTACTTTAATTTTTTGTCAAAATTGTTTCACAATTCTATTTCTATTTGACCCCACCAAAATTTGTCCTTTCAATGGATCACCATTACCATAACGTAAACCACATATTAGGCAAAATACAATAGATATTGCACGACACACGACCATCACTAAAATACCTTTCAATGGATCACTTTGATGAGAAAGATATTTAAAAATGCATTGGAGGCCCAACAAACATGTGATAACATATCTAAACTCTCATAAAACAAAGGTTAGTTGCATTACTTTATTTAACGTGAAATAGATATATAAAAATGGTATGGATATATAGCGTTTAAATAATAAGGATATAATATTGGAATGTACTGTGAATGAATATAATACATTTTAAAAAAGTAATAGGAGTAGATTTAGAGTGGTATGGATATATAAAAATTGTGAATGAAAATAGCGACTTTTCAATATTATATTGTCAAATCTATCATCAACGACGGAGTCAGGATTCGAATCGGGGTCCTAATTTAACTATTGAAAATTTCAAATATTATAATATTAAAAATAAATATACATATTTTCCTTTATTAAGTTCTTGTAATTTTCCTTGGCACATCATCTACGTCTACAAGTATCCTTGGTACATATAAGTATCCAAAGGCAGGGTCATCGTCTATGATTGACGTTTTTCTTCTAGTTGCTATGAACAACTATGCAAGAAACGACACAATAGTTTTTCTTGTATTAAATATTTGTTGTGACGTGAACAACAATTCATTACTTAAAAGACTAATTTAATTTAATTTGCCCAGAGAACTAAGAAATAAAAACAAAGTGTTAATTGATTGCAACATCGTAGTATCGCAATTATTGTTGAAGTTGCATTCAATGTATGATGAAAAAAGGTTCTATTGGGGCGACGTGAAAACACATATGGAATGACTTATCACATACATTTTAAAAGTTGAGGACTCAAATGCACAAACAGTATGATGAAATCCTATTTATCTATGGTCTCATGTCGACCCTTTTGGACGCTTTCGCCATTACTCTTTCTCCCAAAACTTAACTACCTATATACAAAATCTTACGATTCTTATAACTCGAGTGTGGCACAATTTGTTGTTTGTGAGTACCGCAACCCAGTACATTGTAAGATTTGAATGGTTCGGAGTTTGTAAGTACAATGTTGTACTCTGTTGTGTTACAATCCTCCATTTATGTACTACAATTTTTTATTAAATTTTGAGAGTTATACTAATTCCATCTTCCCAGTGCCAAGGTCAAGTTTCTCCATGGACATGTACATGGGAAAATCCTAGAATATATTTAACTTCATTCAAATTTTAATATATACCAAACAAGGGTTTACTCTCCATAAGTCTATCTGTTAAGTTCATGTTTGGTTTAGTCAAAAATCAAATTTTTATTAAATTTTGATATACATTGATACAACGTGATGTTGAAAAAATTGATGAATTTGTAGGTCTCATAAAATATATAGTTAAAGATGAATTTGAGGAAAAAATGAATTATGAAAAATTGAGAAAGAAGAGCAAATTTCCATCTCTAAAACCTATTTTAAGAAAATTCTAAACCGATTCAATATCAAACATACTTCACCACATTCCGCAGTGCTCTACCCACGTCCATTTCAGTTAAGATCTTCAATCATGTTTGGTGTATAATATTTTTAATAACATTGTTAACAACATAGCATA
>CAIGRB010000443.1:24175-41621 GCA_903798255.1 Fraxinus quadrangulata | reverse complement strand
GCAGCACCCAATCACTATTTATCACACCACCATGTCTCCCCCCATTTTGTCATTGCCCATGTCCAATGAGCATTATTCTTACGATAAGTAATTTGACAATTGTTCAGTGTACACTCATTTTACTGGAAGGATTATATCCAATCACGACATGTAGTCAACGAATTTGTACATGATTTCTCTTCCATCAATGTCTAATTGTTGTACATGGGATTTCAGTTATGAAACACATTCAAATTTTTTACTAACATACCTAAAACTTTTCAACGTGAAAATTTGTAGACTTCTCCTAGATCACCCAAAGAAAAATTGTAGGCTATAATGATCCAATGTAAATATCTACGTAATAACATCTTCAAGAGATTCTTTAAATATATGATGTTATCTATTTTAAAGAGTTAACTCTTAAAAGTATGCTCAAAGAAACTCTTTAAATTAATATTTTAGTTTAGAGAGTGAATTTGACTTTTTAAATTTGCAAAGTCCAACCTACTCTCTTGAAAAATATTCAAAGATAAGATTTCAAGTACTCGAATCAATCGAGTGTCAAATTGAAATATATTTCTATATGTCCTTTCTAAAATGTAAAATGCACCCACCCATTTTGGTATTGATCGATTTGTACCATTGGATCGTGCAATTTCAGAATTGACACAAGTTGAGGGTTTACATTATGTTTCCTTTTACATTAAGAGTTATGTTATGGTGACATACTCAATGACAGAAGAGACACGTGTCATGAAATGATTGGACAATTTTTTTTAAAAAAAAAAAGCAACACCCAATCACTATTTATCACACCACCATGTCTCCCCCCATTTTGTCATTGCCCATGTCCAATGAGCATTATTCTTACGATAAGTAATTTGACAATTGTTCAGTGTACACTCATTATACTGGAAGGATTATATCCAATCACGTCATGTAGTCAACGAATTTGTACATGATTTCTCTTTCATCAATGTCTAATTGTTGTACATGCGATTTCAGTTATGAAAGACATTCAAATTTTTTACTAATATACCTAAAACTTTTCAACGTGAAAATTTGTAGACTTCCCCTAGATCACCCAAAGAAAAATTGTAGGCTATAATGATCCAGTGTAAATATCTACGTAATAACATCTTCAAGAGATTCTTTAAATAAATGATGCTATCTATTTTAAAGAGTTAACTCTTAAAAGTATGCTCAAAGAAACTCTTTAAATTAATATTTTAGTTTAGAGAGTGAATTTGACTTTTTAAATTTGAAAAGTCAAACATACTCTCTATAATTAAATGCATTCAAAGTATTTCAATTTTCAGTTGGGAAAAATAATATAATAATTTGAGGGAATCTGATAAAAATAAAAATAAAAGTAAATATTTTTTGGGAGTAATAAAATTAAATGTTAAATATAAAAAGTCGTCGAAATACTTAAAAATTTTTACTCTCCAAATTTATAGTTGTTCTCTAAATTGTAGTATACGCTCTAACAAGAAAGTTTTATCAATTAATTATCACATTAATGATCCACCTAAAATTGCTTTTCAAAGTTAGCTGAAACTCCTCATTCAATTTACATTATATTCAAACAGCTAAGGACCATAAAGAAATCAAGAATATTGGAAATTGTTAAATAGTTTTTTTTTTTTTTTTTCTCTCGTTAAATAACTAGTGATATCTAGATCGTAAAATAACATAAGAAAATTAAAGTGCTTTTAATTGTAAAATGAGAAGCCCGTCTTACCTATTTAATTTAAAGTTAATGTGAGTCGAAACAATAATAAAAATATTCGTGTATTGGACATGTTTGGCAGAAATAATTTACTAATAAATCGATTAAATAAATAGTTAGACTAATTTACATTTGGAGTTTGATAGTTACATTATATTAAGTCACACTTCCCAATTATCTTTCTCATAATTCCATGTAATGTACATTTAATCAAACCCCAATCTTGATAACTAATTTTTGACATCTACATAATATTAGAAGTCAATATTTACTTTGCTTTCAAGTTCTTCTCCTCTCAAAAATTTAATTTCAACCAAAGACATCTGGCTTATTTCCATTCATTTTCCACCAACTCCCACTTGCCATCCATGGTCTTAGAAGTATTTAAGAAGTAGATTTATTTTTTTCGTGTGTACATAGTTTTTGAGTTTTAAATATATTTAAAAATGATGATGATCATAGTCAGATTATCCAATGATGTCGAAATACATTTTTTTTTATCAAACAACATAACAATAGATCAATGATGATCATTACTCTAAACGAATAGCGCTCACTCTATTTTTTCACGTATATATATTTATTTGAGTGACAAAATCGCTATCTACAAAATTTGTACCCTTTTCTCATTTGTACAATTTTCTTCATACTAGTAACGATCTTTTCAAACTCATTTCTTACTTCTCGGAAACGTAATCTGAGGAATAAGAATTCGAGGAGAATGTAATGTATAAGATTTTACTTGAATGGTAACGAATTGGAAAAATGAGATCATACTAAATTAGATAAGATAAGGAACGGAATTTTTTGTAGATGTTACTCTCGCAAGAGGCTTCCGTCATAGCAGTGTCACACTTGAGAAAATCTCAAAAGTTTATTCAATTATTACTAAAAACAACAAAAATCTTAGTAGGTGTTTTTAAACCAATAAAAAAGCCTCTAGACAAAAGACAGAACAAAATTACCAAAACAATAAAAGGCATCAATCTTAATAAAATAAACATAAAAATTAAATTAAAACAAAGTGGCTGTCCCTCCCTCCCATTATAGCAAAAAGAAGGATCTAAAAAAAAATCCAACTTTCGGAAACTGCGTCTCCACGAAATACAACAAAAACCAAATTACGGACTCAAAATGACCAATTTACCATCATATTACACGAACATTTAGCCGAGGGACTAAAATAAAATTTTACTAACTTTTAATAAAAATTGATAAAATATGTAGTTAAAAAATTATGTGTTCAATAAAATATGTAATTAAAATTAATTATTAATTTTGATTTAAATTAAAATCTTAATTTTATTTTGTATCGAAGGCTTAGGCGCTTAGGTATGTTTTTGCACACAGATACATGTGTACCTTTTTAAAAATCATTTTCGTTTCTCTTTCTTTACAGTTTCAACATCGAAAGACTTCTTTTTAACTAGTTTTTTTCCCGTCTTTCTTCATTCTTTCTCTGTACAATCAAGAATCTCTCAGTTCAGAGCTTCGCTAACTACTCTTCCTTGGGTTTCATTCTATTCGTAAATTCTTATATATACATATATGCACGTGTGTATGTATTCGTATATATCGAAGTTATTGATCCATTTTTTTCTGATGATTCTCTGTTGCAGATATCTTTGAATGGAGATATTATAAATGGGTTTTATAATTATGGGATCATAATGCGCGTAAAGGAAATGCACCCTCTATGCTGCATTTCTTTGGAGAGTCCGGCGATCGGGGACGGGACGCCGGAGCCGATCCTGTTGAGAACTGGGTCGGCGATGAATTTCTCCGGCGGTGGATCTGACGTCAATGCCGGAGGATCTGATGTCAGCAGTAGCAGTAGTGTGGCCGGGATCCTCTACAAGTGGACTAATTACGGCAAGGGATGGCGATCCCGGTGGTTCACCCTCCGTAGCAACGGTGTGCTATCCTACTCCAAGACACGCCGGCCGGAAACCGTCTACGGCGGCGAAGACGTCGTTTTCATTGGTCACGTCAAGGCCCCCTCTAATTATTCCGGCACCGTCAACATCCGTGGAAAACACAGCAAAACGGTTGGCACTGTCCATTTGAAGGTTGGTAAATTGATTTACACCGTAGTTTTAAATGCATTGTACGCATCAATAAGAGAGAAATAGGTATGTGAGGGCACTGAGTAAGAGTTTAAGTTGATGGAGAGGAACATATGTCTTTGTTCTGTTAAACATTTGAACCTCTTCGATTAAAATTTTTAATTAGTTTTGTGTTCAAACAACGGAAATTTCCAATCCGGGAGGAAAGGCTAAGTGGGGGCTTGTCTTTTTAGGGGTTAATGCAGAAAAGACTTTCTACTGTAGGCAAAGCGGAGTCTAACTATGTTTGTTATGTCAACAGAAATTTCTGCCTTTTCTCTTCTCTATGCAGTCTGCACCAGAAATAGCTTTGATATCTGAGTTTCATTTTTTTCATTTTCCCATAATTTTGACTATCATTTTACTATAACAGTGATAATTAACTGAGTGTTAATCTTGAGTGGGTCACATCAGCAGGTGGGATAGTAGGGGCAAAAACTAGGGCAAAATGCTGTAGGGTTAACCCAGGTTTATTTATGGTTTTTTCACGTCTGGTCACATCATTATTCGGGGACCTTTTTCCACTTCAAAAACTGAAACAATTTTCTTCAGTTTCTTATTTGCAGATCTCATTGTTTATTTTGTTGTATAAAATAATCATAAGTGGGAATGAGAATAATCTGGTGGGACAGCAATTGAAAAGAATGGTTGATCTGAAGTCTCTAATAATCTGTAAGTTTTGGGACCTTTTTCACTGAGTTGAAGAGTTGCAATTCACTTGGCTTAACACATTTTGAAAAAAAAAAAGAAGGGAAAAATGAAAGAAGCAAAACAACAAGGGAAAGGATATGCTCTTACATGCCCAAGATTCCTTTCTTGGCATCTCCGAAAACTAAGTAAAAATTCTACTTATTCTTTTAGCCTTTGTCATGTTTTTACTTTTCATTTTAGGGTAAATTAATGCCACCGGGGTTTTTCCGGTGACCGGAGAATCGTTGAGCTGAATTTAGTAATACGTTTTTATCTTCTGGGTATGTTTAATTTCTTTGGTATCAAAACTTCTTTCTGGTGTTCCAATGCTATGTTCTTGCAAATTTATCTCATGATATAGCTTTCCATAGTAAATTTTGGGTGTTTCAGAGAGGTATTTAATTCAAGTAATGGTTTTTCGAGAGTATGATAGCGCTAGTTAGTCTGTTCCATGGTCTTTTATTACTTGATTTGATAAATCTACTTTTATTTTTTGCATTCTAATAAATAAGTTTTTTGGACAACTTTGTATATAACATGAACTGCAAGTGTATGTATTTGATTTTGGGGATGAGAGGGATATGCACTGTTGTAGGAGAGCTTTACACAACGTGTATGTTTGGTGTACAATAATTTATAGGACAAATTATTATAAAGAACAAAATTTTTATGCATCTTTCTTCCTTTGTACACCTAACCTAGCATACCATAAATGCTTACTTGGATTTGTTTGCAGGTCTCATCATTTCGTGAGAGTAAATCAGACAATAGGCGATTTTACATATTTACAGCTACAAAGGCACTTCACTTAAGGACTAATACGAAGAAAGAAAGAGCAGCATGGTTACAAGCTTTGATTACGACAAGAAGCCCAATGAACGAGAACATCCCCCTTTTAACTAGGAAGTTATCGATATCAACTGAGAGGCTAAAGCGACGCTTGCTTGAAGATGGAATTGGAGAGGGACTTGTGAAGGACTGTGAACAGATCATGCTCTCTGAATTTTCGGAAATACAAGGGCAATTTAAAGTCATTTGTGAAGAGCGATACGATTTGCTGGACACATTGAGACAATTAGAGGTAATCTTTGCTTCACTAATAATGTAATTCATGTGTTGGATCACAAGTATCCAACAGCTGATGACATCTTCGATCATTATTATTAATAGTTCTAACATTGAACTAATAATTCCACCTATATTCTTCAACTTTTTTGACCAATTAAATAAAATAATTCTATGAATTTCCATCTATATTAATAATGACCTTAGTATGAAATTCATGAATTTCGAAATAAATCTTTTAGTTAGTAGAGGAATTTAATAACTTTTAAATAGGTACATACACATCGTAGTTCATTCCTTTTCGTCTCCACCCAATTATTGATTATTGAATAGACTATTGTATTTCCATATTTGAGCAAAAAACTTTTACTTATTAACTTTTGTTACAAATAATAATAGAAATTGTGGTTTAATTGGTTTATATCACAGAGTTGTTACTTTTTGTTTGGTCTCCTTTTCTAAAATGTAGCCTGTTATTATGTCTAGTGAAAGTTCTACTTTAAAATCTGCTGCAACTATTACACGAGAAAAGTCCATCTGTACAAATGATCTGGGCCTATATTTGGCATTGGGGATGGTAAGGCTACATAGTGGTTGCTATGGCTGTTTGCGCGATCAAACTCATGCGCTTTCAGAACTTATGCCTAACAGGATTAAGGGATACTTAAAATTGTAGTCAAAGGGACTCTCTAGTTCCTGTGTAGACCTTGACATTCATATAAAGGCTAAGACTCCTTTTGTATATCCCTTGTGAAAAAGTTCAGATATTTTTAGTATTTTTGCATTCAACTTGTTTTTTCTTTCATCATTTTTCCTTTCGGAGGAGGTACTGCTGTCATTGATGACTTGATAATCCTTTTCTTCTTCAAGTTCTTTCTGGGGAGAATATAACCAAGTTAAAAGAAAGATCCTTGGGATAATTTCTTTTCTATAATTTATTTCAGCATTCTAATTATGATCACCATCAGATATTTTTTAATAAATAAATATTGTAATTTATGCGCCACTACTTGAAGGCAGAAATCTGTAAAACTTGGATTCAACATGAACTGACTGATCTGTGTGGTTTTTCAAGATTCTTAATTATAAAGATGTAACATTTTCTTCTTGTAATCTTGAGTATTTCTTTAAAAAGCAGCATCGTAACATCAACAAAGCATTTCATTTCACTTTTCCAGGCAGCCAATATTGAACCTGAAGCCTCTGGAATTAATGATGGGGAATACCAATCAGTGAAGCAGGAGTATTCGAATATAGCACGTGGAAAGTATAGTGGTATGTAACATTTGGTCAATGTGGTAAAGGCTCTATTATGCATGAAGATGATCAATGTCGTAAAGGCTCTATTCTAGGAGGACCTTGTGCATGAAGATAATCAATTTAGTCAATATGGTAAAGGCTCTATTATGGATTTGTGACCACACTCTCCATAGGGCCCACTTAATGATCATGAAGAAAAGCCTTGAATCAAAAATTTCTTATTCGGTCAATTTGGTTTCTTCTACGCAGTTTTTTTTTTCTTTATTTCAATTTTCAGTGCATGAAAAGTTTCAATTTCATCTCTTGTTATTTGATTTCTCACCAGTTTAACCTTTTAGGTCCTACACTTAACTTTCTTGGACCATGTTCTCCCTCACATCTCTTAGATTATTACGAAATTGAAACTGTCTACTTGAAGTAGATATTAGTTGATTGATACATATGTAGAACTTTATGTATCAATAGGCATGTTATATGCATGTAGGCATATATTTGTATATACATATAATGATATATGTATCTATAATTTTACTTGTCAATACTTCAATTGTTGAAAATGAGTCTGAAATGTGGCCTATGCAAGGCCAGTGGGAAAGGGGCTTCTTATTGGTGCTGTTGGGTAATCTGCACAGATAGCATCCTTAATTTGTTCTCATTCTCGTATCCCTCCACATACGCATACAATTTATGGTATCAATACTACATTGTTATTGCAATATGTGTTTCTTGACGTCATATTCTGAATACACAGAATGGAGCACTACAGAATCATCGGATGATGTTGACAAGCAAGAGCTTGAGGAGGCATCAGACGAAGAGGAACCCCACTTCTTTGACACAAATGAGTATTTTTCTGAACCAACCACTAGTTGTGAATCAGTTGACAAAGATCACACGGATTCTCGGGCTAGATCCAAAAATCAAACTGACGATGGGCACAAGGGGAACTCAAAGAACAATGTATTTTATTCTAGATACCAACAAATTGAAAGAAGAACAAGGTTACCAGATCCAGTTGAGAAAGAGAAAGGCATCAGTCTATGGTCTATAATCAAAGACAATATCGGGAAAGATCTTACACAAGTTTGTCTCCCTGTATACTTCAATGAGCCCATATCATCCCTGCAAAAGTGTTTCGAAGATTTAGAGTATTCTTATCTTTTGGATCGGGCATACGAGCACGGTAAAGCGGTACGATCTGTTTAGTTTACTCTATCCTGAATTTGTATGATTTTCTCTCTATTTTATTACAGTCAAGGTTGTCTTTCTAAGTGTAATGTTGTCAGAAAATATTTCTGCTGGAGGTTAGAATGCCAATACTAAGCCTTATTGATCAAATAGAGTACTTAAATTGTTTATTTTCATCCAGGGGAATGATCTTTTGAGAATATTAGATGTTGCTGCTTTTGCTGTTTCTGGATATGCTTCATCGGAAGGCCGTCACTGTAAACCCTTCAATCCTTTACTGGGAGAAACTTACGAAGCTGATTATCCTGAAAAAGGAATTCGCTTCTTCTCTGAGAAGGTAGGCACCCAAATAATATTTAATATTGTTGAATACAAACCAATATGTGGTGCAATCATCCATTTGAAATATCCGTATATTTCCTCAAAATTACTGCATGGCAGTTCGTATCACTTCATTGGTGCACCTCCTAAGATGTTATGGACCAATTGAAAGGCCTATTACGTCTGACTATCCGCCCAAAATAACTGCACAACGTAAAATCAACATTTTCTTGTTTTTAACCTTTTTTTTAATCAAATAGAATTCTTAATAACTAGCTTTTTTCTTAAACAGGTCAGTCACCACCCAACAGTCATTGCATGTCACTGCGAAGGTAAAGGCTGGAAATTCCGAGCTGACAGTAACCTTAAATCAAAATTCTGGGGGAGATCAATTCAACTTGATCCCGTTGGAATCCTTACTTTAGAGTTTGATGACGGAGCGATCTTTCAGTGGAGCAAGGTGTGCAGTGCAAATGGTCATACATGAGCAGTTCGTATATAGCTTTATAGCTCATCTTAAATTCATGCAAAAGTATATTTAAACATTGTTGCATTGTCCTCAGGTCACAACAAGCATCTACAATCTTATCCTTGGCAATATTTATTGTGACCACCATGGAACAATGTATATTCAGAGTAATCGGCACTACTCGTGCAAGCTCAAATTCAAGGAGCAGTCTATTCTTGAACGCAATCCTCACCAGGTAAAAGAAAAATACATTTATCTTGATATATGTATCCCACTTTTCACAGTCAAGCAATGTTTCTTTTCCCATTTAATGACCGGACATTTTAAAAAATGTACTAACTGAACAGGTTCATGGATTTGTTGAAGATATCACTGGGAAAAAGGTTGCTACATTATTTGGAAAGTGGGATGACAGCATGTATTATATAAATGGAGAGGGCACTGGCAAGTTGAAAGATATGTATGATGCATCTTTATTGTGGAAAAGGAATAAGCCACCTCCAAATATTACTCGCTACAATTTAAGTTCTTTTGCGATAACACTAAATGAGTTGACGCCGGGACTGAAGGTGTGGAGGACACGTTGAAATTTTTTTTGTGCATATCACTTTTGTCTGTCTTATTAATAACTCTCTGATTATGTGTAATTTGATCGCTGACAAAAGGAAAAGCTCCCACCTACGGACTCGAGACTGAGACCAGACCAACGATATCTGGAGAACGGGGAATATGACAAGGCAAATTCAGAGAAGTTGCGATTGGAAATGCGACAGAGAATGGTAAGTAAAATTCCTGCATGATACGTGAACTTACGACAGTGATGATGAGATTGCAACTTGTATTGTGGAACTCTGCAAATATATACATGCAAATTATTTCGGAAGTATTGGTTTAATAACTACCTATGATATGTGACAAATTCTTGAGAGATGTGAATTGTATTATGGAAATTGTTGGTGGGGGGAGGGGAACTTCTATTTTGGATGGGCAAGATGACATTCGGTTTGCTAGGTATTACTTTTCTTGATTATTTAACAAAACTGATTTTTAGATATGAATATCAAATAGATATCGGTTTCACAAACTAGGACAAATCTTTATATCTGAGTATATTGACATTGGCACGGTATTGAGATGAAAAAATTATGAGCTTTAGATTGTGAACCAAAGATTTTGGTCTTTGATTGTTAGTATGAGATTTGAATTTTCCAAGATTTGCCCACATCTTTTGTACTCTTCCATTTTCTTTATAGTGAGATTTCCATCCCTGCTCATTGATAAAAGGCAATAGTAAAAACCATTGTGTTAGTGGAATATCATATGCCTGGGATCAACCCAACAGAATTAATCAGCCAAAATATTAGTAGGATGGAAAATTCACTTAATAATCTTTGCTTGTTTGTTATATTTGGCTTTTATACTTCCATGTTCCTCAATGGGGTATGTATGTCTCTTGAAAATCAACGACTTTGTTTTATCGTAACTCTTTACCTGCTACCAACATCCCACTATAAAACATATGATCGAGCCATCTGATAGACTTAAATAGTTGCTTTAGAATACTTGTTAAATTAGTGAGCCTGAATATGATTAATGCTGCATCTTGTATCCTTTGACAGTCGAGGAAATTACAAGAAAATGGTTGGCAGCCCAGATGGTTCCAAAGAGATTGCAAAGACGGATCTTTCCATTATGTGGGTGGATACTGGGAAGGTCGAGAGCAGGGAAAGTGGGATAGATGCCCAAATATATTTGGCGAGATTAGTGAAGTCCACAATTCCTTTGAAAAGTCCTGACTTCTAAAAAGGTACATAACTCACTCCCTATTTTTCTTGTGTGATTGCTCCAATAAATTATTCTTTACTGCCATTACCTATAAATTGTTATTGAAAGATACAAAGTAACTAGATCGTTAGTTAACTTAGTTTTGATATACCCTTCTTGACATAATAACATGACTCTTATGAACAAAAGCATCTTTAAGTCTTTAGAAAACATGTCTTAATCACACAAGTCGTCCATCCTTTGATCTATCCTTAACCGCTGCTAGGTCTACCTATTGATTATCGAGCAATTGGACATAAGGGCCTTCCTTCTAACGCTGTTGTATTGCAGTTCATTGGAACTATTGATTGTTATGGTTTATATAACTAGTCCTGATAAAGCTGGACGTTTCTTCTACGTACAGGATGCAGAAAAGCCATCGAGGACATGCTAAATACATACATAGATTACGTGTCTTGTTTCGCCCAATATGTTGGATATCAGTATATGCAGTCGAAAAATTGATGATCCCCGACAATTGTATCAATCCCTAGTTAGGCCATGATACAGCATAGGAAAATTACTTTGCTACATGACAATGTAATAATAATAATAACTCATAATTCATTACAATTCTCAGCTTTGCAGGCTCAGCCAAACATTTTCTTTCTAGGTAGTTATTTTTAATTAGTTTGAGAATGTGTGACAATAGGCATCTAATTATAATAGTAGTTGTAAAGGCCTAAGCGTCTGTTTGGGAGTGATACTCAGCAAACGGTAATCAAAATTTTTACCGTTATAATTTGAAATCCAGCCGTACATATTGACCAAAATTTGCAAAATTACCTATATATCCTTTTGACATTTAATTCTCTTTGTTTGAGAGGACATTTATGGTAATTTACCAAATGAGCTAGTCGGTAATTACGGCTGGAAGGGGCCCACTACAATTCCAACTGTTCAAATTTTGATTAAAATCGTCCCCACGGGCTAAATAATAGTTGAGCATTTTCAGAGATTTTCTTCGATTCTCTTTGGAGGGTCAGGTCGATCGCCTTCATCCAGATCTGGTTAGGGCTTGCTACGGGCCTGAACTGGCCCATCTACAATTCTAACTTGGACTGACTGGATCGACCTTGAAATATGAAAAAAAACCTTACAAGTAGAATTTTTTCATCTTTATATTTTAAAATACCAAACTAAAGTAGTGCCTACTTAGTTACAGTATAAGTCATTTGGATCTTCCATGGTCTATCATAACAAGAGTTTTAAAACTAAATTGTTGATTTGTTGTATGCTCCTTTTTAATTAATTATAGAATGGCTCTATTAATTATTTTTAAATTTTGCTATAAGAAAATTGGAGGGCTGGACATGAGTCGGTTCCATTCGATTCTCTTCAGAATCGAACCGACCCAAAATTTTGGGGTATTTAATAAATGGAACCGTCGGGTCCAAATATAATTATGAAACCGTTCGGGTTTGATTCGGTTCTGTTTGATTCCATACCATAATTAAATTTTTTAACATTTACAGCAATACTACATAAATACAATTAATGACATGTTCATTCGTAACTNAAAAAAAAAGAAGATAGTCAGTTCACAATAATAGAATGACAGAAATGACACTACGGCAGAATAAGATATTTGGGTAAAACTTATATCAATTTGATTAAGTTGGGTTGGTTGAAAATTAGAAATAGTAAAATCATATATTATGTTTGAGCTAAATTAATTAGTTAACAAATTCATTTAGAATTTTTTTTACTTATTTAAGATTAAAAAATTTAAAAAATTAGAGATTCGATTCTCGGTCTAGAATTGAGAAACGAACCGAACCGTCGGTGCTCGATTCAGATACTCATTCGGGTATTTAACTTAT
Source organism: Fraxinus quadrangulata (assembly GCA_903798255.1). Taxonomy (NCBI): domain Eukaryota; kingdom Viridiplantae; phylum Streptophyta; class Magnoliopsida; order Lamiales; family Oleaceae; genus Fraxinus; species Fraxinus quadrangulata. The sequence goes on along the minus strand of CAIGRB010000443.1, from coordinate 29,162 downwards.
GAAGAACCGCTCGGTTCGGTTCCGGTTCGGTTCAGTCCGCTTCGGTTCGGGAGTTTTATCCAACCCTAAATTTGGACTTTCTAGGTGGTCCTCATGGATCGCCGTGTTGGACAATCTAGCCCTGCACAACCCGTCTATTATTGCAAGTTGGTCCAGATTGGACTGGGCCGGTTTTGGTCCGGTTACTCAATGAATTGGTTCGACAGAGGCTTGGTTGCCTGGCCTATTTTAACACTAATGTTCCTAATCTCAGTGAATCAGTGATCTTCAGCATAGTTTCAGGAGAACTCTAGTTTATGAAAAACAATTTTAATCTGAATATTAGGTGTTGGGACTCCAGAGAATGTAACACCATAGTTGAAAGCGACTGTGGTACAATGAAATCTGATGTTTTACGAATAAGGATGTAATTTTCAAGAAGGATTCTAGCTCATCGATGTGGAGAAGACCGATGACTTGCCCCTCTCGAAGGAACATATAATCTACTCTGATGTAGTTGGCTACACTTGGTAGTGTGATTTGATTTCTATCAAGGGTCAAGTGTTTATATTACGTCGAATTTCAAATAAATAATCAGATTTGGTTTTATATGACAATTCAGATGAATCGTATGCATCTTATGTTTCGTGAACAGTGAATGCATTGAGGAATATCCATAAAAATATTTCGAAAATTGAGCTTTTGTTTGAGGTGCATCATTTAGCCAGAAAAATATGATCGTTTGCCATCAAATCCAACCCCTTTTTTTGACTTCTTCACTCTAAGGTGGGGCCCAGCTACCTATGCAACGGTCATTTTTTCATTTTCATGGTGTCTCAATCTGATTCTATCTTTTAAGATGAAGCAGGGTTAATTGATTTAGTAGTGAAATAACAAGGAATAGTTGCATGCTCTTTTCGAATAATATGAGGAGAGAAGCAGATGATTCTGGCCGAAATGGAATTCTATTCTTTAGCTCTGTTTCTTGCCCAACTAATGTTGATGTCAACCAAGTCTTCGTTACTTCTAAAATTCATACTTCTCCTTTATTTTGGGTACGAAAATACACATTTAAGTGAAAACAATAAAAGCAAGAAAAGAGTCACTTATTTTGATCTTTAGACTCTGTTCCAAACATTAGTACATAATGAGCCCAATAACACGTCGACTTGTCTGGTACATACAAAATGCAGATGAAGCTACACTTACAGAATTGGGGCTTCACAGAAGCCCCACAGATCACACACAAAGGGGGGCGGGAAAAAATTTGAACCAATTTTTAATCATGTCATGTGAGAGTCGGTAAGAGGTCTATGAACCGAGCATCTATACATTTGGCTTAATCCAATGCAGTGGCATGTCAACTAGGTTCTGTCTCTTCCAAATCAGTCCCATCTTCTGCAAGCCTATCCTCCTTGTATACATACCCTCTTGCAGTAATAAAATAAGCTAGAAAATTCAACACACTTAAAATTGCTAAAAGCCAGTAGAAATTATAGAGTTTTCCTTGGTTAAGATCGTTAGCTAGCCATGGATTCCTGTCCCCACTCACCTTATGCACAATAGAGACCAACATCGAGCTAAAGAAAAACCCTAGTGCAAGAGTGCTAAAAAAAAGCCTGTGCTCATTGTTTTCATTCCTGTAGGACACTCTCAGGGAGAAATCAAGTTGTCCCATATTAGGTAAATGCCTCACCTGCACCAACCAAGAAGAATTGTGGGACTAACCAAAACACACCCAACGGAACTGGGACGTGTCCATGTGTCAGATTATGCGATCTGGTGACGTGTAAACGCTTGATTTCAGAGAGGGCTGCAGCCACCATTGTAACTACTGATAGGACTAAGCCGATGCCTATGACATAAATAGGGACTGTTAAGGGAATGCTCCCGCTGAAGAAAGCTGTAAGAGATGCAGCCGGAATCTGGAAGGATTTTCCGAGGCGACGATCCATTAAGGTTGCCTGTGATACTGAAAATGTTATCATTTGAGCACGAACAGTCCAAAACATAATTGTTGTGGCCCATATAGGTAGCATTCTAATCACCAGCTTCACTTCTTCTACATCAGTTAAAGTTGAAAGGTGCCATTTTTTCACCTCAGTAATCCTTGTAGGCAGTTCGGGATTCTTGATTGCTGCCTTGTACAAAAAACTGACGAAATACAAAACTAATCAGAAACTTAAAATATGTCAATTGTGAAAATGACTTATAACTTTGACTTTCTTTTTTTGATAGTTAAGTATATCACACCTTCATCTTCTTAACGTCGAAAGTTAATCTAGACTTATTGTGAATCTTGAAGAAGAAACATGATTTTTTCGTGCTAATACATCCATGTAGTCAAGTGTATAAGATAGAGAATTCATATACACTCGTATTAGATATGCCTCCATTTGGCCTCCATTATTTCAAAATATAATTTTTCTCTTTTATTCTTAATTATACAATCTTTCATAAAATAATATTACACGTTAATCGAAAAAAAAATTCTTTTTTTCCTATCACCCATACTTTTTAAATAAATTATTCCAAAAATTATAATTTGAAATAATGGAGGCCGAACGGGGATAAGTTATTGTAAGAGAAGTTGAGAGACAACGAACTTTTTCTCTTAGAGTCTTGTCGCGAGTGAGATGACTCGGTTATTTATTAGCCCACATACGCTTTAAACATAGAGCCTTTGTTGAAGAATGTTAAGAGTTACGTTAAACTGGATTCAAGTGAATGGAATCAAAATCAAGGTCTTGAATAGTTCTCAAAATTCTCAACGAACAACTACTTTCGATTCAAGATGAAGATGTCTGAATTGGAAATGGAAGAGAAACGGAGTTGTTAAGAAAGAGAAGAAAAATGAAATTCGATCACTTGGAATAGAAAGCAAATAAGCTGAAGCTGCTGAACCGTATTGAAAATAAAATTTAATGGGAGAAAACACTAGCAAGCAATTAGACATGCTGTAGGGGAGGGAAAAGGGTAGTCCATTGAGAATGGAAAAGATGAATTTGGTATTACTAAGAAGACGGTTTTCGTGGAAAAAAGGTTTCCAGATTCTCATGGACGAGCTCGAGAAATGAGGGAAGAAAAGAAGTCAGAAAAAAACTGCAGTCTTGACGAAACTAAGCCCATGTTTGTTTCCCTCTAGAACAAAACTCTTTAACTCTTATGTTCATTTTCAACAGTACATTTACACAATAAAATATTTTGCATGTAAATTCAAAAATTTTCCTTACTTTTTAACCGTACATCATTATACAAAACATCATTTTTTGGAAATAATGGCCATCAAAACAGGGGCTAAAAACTAAGAATGGAAGGGTCGTCTCGATTTACAAGTGGAGGTGAAAAAGGAACATCAAAAGTGCGAACTTTAGAAGGATTTCTTTTAAGAAAACTAATAATTTGAAACAAGATGGAAACAAATTCTTGGTAGAATTTGAATCGTTTGATTACTAGAGAATTGCAACTTATAAAAGAGTGAAAAGAGAATTGAACTCAATTCTTTTGTTAAAAGTTTTAATATTTGTATTTTTATATTGGGGAGTAGAAGCTAGATTTGAACTCTGTGTCGTGTAATGTTGATTAGGCATCTCTTCTAAAAGCTTATGTTATTAGAAATAAACTAACTTGTTTACCTAAATCTTGTAACTTTAAACTTCTTTAATAATTTAAATTTTTAGATAATATTTTGAACATGACAGTACATGCATACGTCATGAGTTGAAGTATGGAAGAAATAAATTATTTAGCATATAAAAGTAAAGAAATTAGAATAAAATTAATTATTATCCTTTTATCAACCGTAAAATTCTTTCAATCATTGGGTATTAAAATTGTGTATTATCTAAGCCGCCCCTATTTGATTTAGATAAAAATCAAATTTTTAGCGAATTTTAATAATTGAAAATGGCTTATGCTTTTTAAAAATTAACTTTCAAGCACACGTAAACATAGTAGACAGTTACTGCAATTCAAAAGGAACCTCCAAATGCCTCTCTCTCTCCACGCAGCTACAAAAACTGATGCAATTTGTGTCAGCGGACTGCCAACAAGTTTCTTAAAACGATAACGTTTGGTGCCTGACACGAACACGACAAGACCAATAACAATAGCACAGACACAAATTCCATAGCCCCATTTCCTTCCCAAGTTGTCTTGACTGTATACAAGGATTGTAACTGCTGCAAGTGATCCAATACAAATGAAGAAATAAAACCAATTGAAGAATTTTATCATTTCTTTATTTTCTTTCGCGTCGGATTCATCGAACTGGTTGAAACCGAAGCCGGAAACGCTTGATTTCAGGCCGCCGGTGCCGATGGCTGTGAGATACAGTGCCAGATAGAGAACCATTAGTTGCACGCCACTTGCACGGACACATGATACCTGCCAGGAACACATTTTGCGGGTCGTAGATTAGGGATTATGGTCGAGATTGTCAAGATTGTCACCCCCTAATTAATCATAAACAACGAAATAGAGGGGGGAAATGTAATTTTCAAGTATGCAATTAAGTTAGAAAATCTGACTTGGAGAAGAAGAATCTTACTTACCATTGCTTGAACAGTGGCAAAGATCCCAATAGTTCGATACCTGTAAAGAGTTAAAATAGAAGAAAATTATACGCCCCTGTTTCGTTTAGAGAAAAATAAGATTTTTATCAAATTTTGATAAAAGTTGGTAGAATATATGGTTGAAAAGTTGAAAGAAGGGCTAAGTGACTGTTGGAAAATATATGGATTGACAAATAAAATTTCACTTGTGTATGTGAAATTAATCCCACATTGTTTGAAATTGGGATTTGAAGAGAAGCCTTAAAAGGGATTACAATCCCACATTGGTTAGAAATGGAAAAATGGAAATATATGGGGACTATAAATAGCACCATCCCACATTGAAAAAGGAAACGAAATGTGGTAATGTGGGAAAACTTAAATAGTTATTCCACATAGGATAGAAACAAATTTGTGGACCAATTTATATATGGGTTAATAATTTGTAAGGTGTA
>CAIGRB010000443.1:9641-20393 GCA_903798255.1 Fraxinus quadrangulata | reverse complement strand
CGACAGTCTCTTCCATCCAGTCACTTGGTGATTCCGTTCCGGCACGGTCTTTCAGTTCGGCTGCACAGCTGCAGTACACGCCACTGTATCCTGGGAAGCAAGCGCTCCAATTACTTCGGTGAGGAGGCGAATATTGCTTTAAGGACACTGTGTTCAACACAGGCCCCGGCTCCAAGACGTCCATTTTAATTTCTGTCAACTGCAATTTTTTTTTTTTTTTTACTTCTTCTAATTCAGTTAGCTATTTATGTATTTCGCCTTATAGTAACATCAAAACAAGACATCAACTATGCCGATGAATCTTGAATTTTAGCATAAGAATGAACTGAACATGGTGAAAAAATTTCAAATCCAAAAATGATTGGAAACGAGGTTTAGTTTGTTGTTGTTACATGTGAACATGGATGGCTAAGAAAACTTACCTTCCGAGAAATGTGTCAGCAACGAAGCCACCAAGCAAACACAGCGTGAACGAAGTGCCTAAGAAGTTAGTGACTATGTTGGCTGAGGTAGCATTACCCAAATGCATAGTCCCCGACAAGTATGTCACCAGGTTCACCGCTATTCCTAGAGTGGTCAACCTCTCACAAACTTCAACCCCTGAAAACAAATATAACAACGGTACAGAACATATTTGGTAAGAACGACAAGACAGTATTAGAAGAAGTTAAGAACCTAGAATCATTGCAGCACTATTCCAGCCTCCGGAGGCAGCTCATACGGCCGGGTCGTAGTCCCATGCATCTGGTGTAGATTCAGCCTGTTGTTGAGTTTCAGGGATCGCCATTTAAATTTTCCAATGATTTCTCTTTTCTTACGACTCCTTCAGCAGAAGTTGTACATAGTAATCAAAAGGCGTTTGGTGCAGATCACCTGCAGATTTAATTCGAGTAATCTCAGTTTCTTTTTATAGCCGTGTTTGGAACTTTTATGACTTAAGATTTTAGTCATTTTGAAAGCTATCCATCTTCTGTCCATATGTATATGAAAAAAAATGTATATAGATATAAAATACTCATATGATGTTCTATCCGGTCATTATTATAAGGAAAATTGCACACTGGATTCCAACCTTTTATATTTTGCAGCATCGTTCCTAAGTTACAACTTTTGTAGCATCGTTGGTCCCTACCGACTAACGAGAGAAAATCGGAATTGGGGAATTCACAAATTTAGAAGCCTTTGAACAATTTTCTTCAACTCAATAAAGCTACTTGGAATCAATTGGGAAGAGGTCAACTATATTGATGATGGGAGAAGATGACAAATGACGACACATTAACCTACAGAATTATGGCCCAAGTGATAATAGTCATGCTAGATAGTGCAAAAACCACTTTCTATTTACTTGAACCACCACTTGGTTCCAGCATGAAACATAAAGAAACTCTCTTAATGGAAAGTTCAACATCTCATGAAGGGAAATTATCCCTTGATGAATATTGTCTAAAATTAATGGTATGTGTGATAATCCTTGGAATTTGAAAAAGACAAAGGATACGAGACTAAGCCCGACAACCATTAAATCAAAATTATTATTTTTCTCTAAGTCATTTTCAACCACACATTCTCACAATAAAATATTGTGTATGTAAATCTAAAAATATTTTCCTACTTTTTAACCACACATCTTCTAAAAAATTATGGTTGTCAAACAGGGCTAATAAGGCTTTTTAATTAGCTAGAAGCCCAAGCCCTAATTACAAAGATTTTCGTGTTGCAATGTTTGTAAAAGCTGTGTCCACCTTATATAATCAATTTGTTCAGCATTAATTGCAAGCGCATGAACACATTCTATTTTCTTGTATACAAAGGAAAAACAAAGTGGACGAATTATCAACAAGCCTATAGGTGGCCTAAAAAATTTGATGTTTTGCTATTGATAGATTTATTACCATCTCCCTACCCACCTGTACCTACGCACGAGGACTCTGTTAGGCACCAAAATTACTGTTCCAAGAATTACTGTTCCAAGAAAAAGAGTCGATGATGTCAAGTTACTATCTAAAAATATAAGAATAGTAAGTAGTAAAGTATGGTGTATAGGAGACACGAGTAGATAGAGTTTAGGCAAAGGTTTTTAGAATTGCGTACCTTTTCTTTGCACTATGCGTAGTCCCAAAACAATAGATACCAGAGGATCGAAGATCGCAAAGAACAATATAAGTGCATAATTATAAAAACAACACTTGAACACGCGATTTTTCACCTCGTAGAGTCCAAATGTTCAATCACAAGGACCTAGTCACCCATTGAGCATCCACAAAGGATATAACTCTAAATCCACTAAATATCAAACAAGAATATTACAAATGTTCGAAGAAACCAAAGTACTCTCGCCTCAACAATACAGACGTTGTAATCACAAATCCAACACCTAATCTATACACACTTTATACAGATTACACAAAGAATGGATTTACAGAATCACTAAGATCAATTATAGCCCAAGAACATGAAGAACCCTAATCAACACTCAGAGAGAAGGAAGAACAGAGAGACGAAGATAGAGATTAGAAGAGTCTCGAAAATGCCCAGTACATCAAAAGTCAAGTTAATCAAATCAGGTGAACAGTTGAAATCCAAGGGCAAATAGTCAGCCACGTGTAGGCTGATTAATGATCATCAAATGAGGCCAGCACCTCGGAATTACTTAAAGGTCCAATGCAACAAGTAAACGGCCTAGCCCAAAAGTATAGCGAGGCAGCCCATTTCAATTAACACATAGGTATTTATGGATGAATTTTTTGGTTAAATTAAGTAAAGATGCTTCGAACTTAATTAATTTACACGCACCATGCATCAATTGACAAGAAATTGTTATGATAGTGTTTCATTTTCAAATTGAATTACCTTACTTGAATTATTTTTCTAGATCTCTTCTAACTACAATAAGTTTTGTGCAGATATATACTTAGGGATTGTTAAGATTGTATCCTTATCAAATAGATTTGTTGAACCACACTCCAACTATCTATACTACTATAATATAGAATCCAAGTATTCAAGGTCTCGCTGACAAGCCTGCTAGGGTCGCCTCCACTTGATCTGGTGTAATGTTTGGTAAGTGGTAAGGTTTGACGAAGATTTTTCTACTAAAATTATGTGAGCTAACGTGATTCTATCATAGATAAGGAGCTGATGACTCCTACTATCTTGTAACAATCAAGCGAAGTATGAGGAAAGCAAATGAGACATCCACGTGACTGGTCGACACTAGCTCACGTGGTCTGTACTTTGATGGCTCACACATGACCTCCACACTAATTAAAAGTGTGACAACTTCCTCAATCAAGAAAAAGAGTTCAAGGTCATGTTGGGCTTGTGGGTTCAGTTTGGTCCAGCAATTGCAATTAAATTTGAGGACTAACCTTGCAATTTGGCAATCATCAATATTCATCATCAATTCAATCAAATTGGAGGGTTTTTGCGTGCCCCGGGGCACATCCGAGATGGCAAAGATAGTGTAAGGCTGGGCTTGCAACCCCAGTGTGGGGAGTTCGAATCACGGAAAGAGCAGCCAAGTGTTGTAATACCCAAACCATGTGGTGGAGCAGCTTAGTGATGTAAATTCGGCGCAGGAGGGCTCCATTGGGTTAGGAGTATGAAGCTTGCATGGACCCTGACTTGATCGGGCATAACCCGCGATTTACCTCCGCCCAGAGTTGAGGTACCGATGATGGGTGGTCCAGTATATAGTTCGGCGTAAGTTGGGATTTCTGGGTATCAAAAAAAAAAAAAAAAAATTGGAGGGTTTTTGCTTTCTGTAAAAGTAGAATATACATACACGCGCACGCATCAACGAAATGGGGAAAAGAGAGGGTGAAGGCTGATGGTAATAGTTGGAAGAAAAGGATTTTACTTCTGATCTATTTCTTCAATCCTCTTACCATTTGGTTTCTACAACGTTCGTCTTGAAAGGATTTTAGGTGACATTTTTCTTCTCCTTTTATAATTATTTATGTAGGTCCTTGTTGTATTATTAGATGATGAATACTGTGGTATACCAAGATTATATCTTAATGTAGCGAGTTGGATTACTTCTTGATTTTGCACATAAATATTGAGAAGAAAACATTGTATCTATCTGTTCTGTGACAGTGGAATTGTCAATTGCCTAGTCGATTTTTCCTTTGTCTTAAGGGTTTTCCGGCGTCAAATAATTCTTGGCGTTATCTTGTTGCTTTATTATTCATGTATTTTATTTCTTCTGCATTGGCTTGGTTGAGTTGCTTGAATTGATAAATTGGTTGGTTGAGTTGATCTGGCGTTCCTATTTTAATTGCATGGGGAAAGGGGAAATTTATATTGTTGATCATTTCATTCATTCATTGGTATATTTATTTTTCCTACAGTAGTTTCATAGCCCAGGTTGGGTTGTCTGGATTAAAATGGAGGAACCTGTTGGTTTGGAGTCTCTAATCATAATTGGGTGACTTGGAAGCCCAGAATGGAGGATATCCATTACTATTACTGTAGGGATTTACCGATGAGGCTAAACCGGATGACATGTTAGACAAGCAATGGTATAAACAGAAATAGAAAGGCTATCGGAACTATAAGATAGCGGGTGTATAACAGTGTGTTTCGTCATGTGGCACAAGAGACTTGCTCATAAATTATGGTTGAAATTAGAATCTATGTTTTGGAAGAAGATTGTAGCCAGAGAGTTTTATTTAATTAGACTTGGTCAACATGAAATACAAACATGGTGTGAGCGGATCAAAGCATTTGAAATATTTTCAGAATGTGCTGATTAGCTGGAAACTATGGGTGTGACTCTTGAAGATGAATTGCAGACTGCTTGCTACTTGATCAATAGATCTCCTTCTGCTTTTTTGGATTTTGATATTCCAAAAAGAGTTTGAACTGATGAGGATCGAAGCATGTGTTGACCTATGGTCAAATCATACGTTTTGATTATGACAAACAATTTATGTTTATCTCTAATTCATTTTTTAAATTGATTGCATGATTTGCAAGAATTGAGGTAAAATCAGTGAACGAGAAATTAATAAAATAAGGAAGTTCAAATGGAGAGATCGATCAAGCACTCGTTGAGACTAGCTTTACGTCACTTCGAATCATGCAACAAATCAAGCACTCGCACCAAATTTATCGAAGACGTAGTAACTAGACTTCTCTTAGCTTGAATGTAAAGGTCAAACATTTTAATTTTTGGTAATGACACTTTGAGAGCTCAAGTAATGGTTTTCTCGTATACGACAAAAATTCACGAGACGAAAAATGTTTACACAAAATTAATTCTCAAAGGGAAGTTTTTTTTTATACCTACATTTTGAAAATTATCAAAACAAATCTACTTTGAAAAATCAGGCAAAACCATCATTGATTGCAAACAAAATAAAAGAAAAACGACCCAAATCAAACACTGGTCATCCGGATGGCGAACCAGAAGTCCGGTTTGCCAGCAACGGTCATTTTTTTGACCGTTCTGGCAAAGTTGTTCTAACGGTTAGTTCAGTCATCCTGTTCTAAACTGGACGTCCGGTTGGATAGAAATTTTGGCGTTTTTCAACTGCTATAAATACCAATTCACCTACCATTTGAAAAACAACTTTTGAGTATTCAATTTGATACTCCTTGAGCTAACATTGATCTATCATATTATTTATTATCAAATCATTTTTGCTTTTGAAAAATTCTTGATCAAAATCAATTCTTGAAGATCATTCTATACATCAAGGATTTTCACACAAAACATTTGAGCTTCATTCATTGCTATTCATTAAAGTGTTCGCCTACTTCTCTTCTTATATTTAACTTTGTACTCATCATTTACTAAGAAGAGAAGATTTCACTTGTAAAACTCTTTGGAATCGAGAGTCATATTGAGGTCTCGTAAAGCTCAATAAGTGTGGGTCGTGTTGAGGTCCCGAAATGCTCAACGTTGTAAAATGATCGGTGCTCCTTTGTTGTAAGTCACCGGAAGTATTGTAAAAAGTTGGATTGCACCATAAGTCAATCAACATAGTGATAAAGCCTTGCTCATGCCGAAAAGTTTGGTAACGAGGGACATAGATCATTGCATTGGATCAAACCTCCATAACTATATCGTTTGTACTCTCTATCCTTTTTACTTAACGTTTTCACTTTGTGCAAATTACGTTGTCTCACTCATTTATGTATTTGTGTTTAATTGTGTTCGTTTAGTTATTCACTTATCATAGTAAAACTTGTGTTATCAACGAAAAAGTTTTAATAAACAATTCACTCCCCTCTTGATTAATCACTTTTGGGCTTTCAGCATGATGATACAATTTGGGCATAAATTTTGGGATACAGAGAAAAAGAAGATTGTGAGAAGCAAAGATAGGATTTTTTTAGGAAGACCAGACAATTGAGATTTTTAAATTTTAATAAAATTTAGCAGCCTAAGAGACTGATAGATGACATTGCTCATGGTGATACTAGTTGATTATATTTCTAACCATGGGGAACATATTCTGGATGGAGAAAAAGAAGAAGCAAATGTTAGACGGTCTGCTAGAGAGAACACGCCATCTTCTAGATATCCTACTTCTGACTATTTTTCTTACCGCTTTTTTAGAGGTACAGACTTACAGGGATAAAATCAATTAGATGAAAGCAATGACAGAAGAAATGAACTCTTTAAGGAAGAGATCTACATATGAGTTGGTGGATCTTCCTAAGGGTAGAAAAGCATTGAGGACAAATGGGTGTACAAAATCAAATGGGATGGTCAAGGTGATTTGATGAAGTATAAGGTTCACTTGGTTGTTGGCAAGGTTTTCAATTTCCCTTATGGAAGGTCATGGGTTCAAAATGTCCTTTTCCTTCCTTTATTTTTTTATTTTTATTTTTATTTTTATTTTTTGAGATATTTGTGCAATCTCTTCCCAACTTTTTAAGTAGTAAGATCATCTCAACTTTTAAAAAGGACTTTTTAATTCTTTAACAATTTATTTTAGTTTGTTTTTAATCAAAACCATTTATTTTCACAATTTTTTTCGATTCTTTTAGTTTGTTTTTAATCAAAACTTGAATTTTTTTACATACAACGTTGCCAATTTTTTTAATGCCATATTTTAGTCTATTTTATGTATTGTTAACTCAAAATTGGTTACTTTTATGTTTCATTTAACGAAGTTTTTGAATAAAAAAGTAATTTATTTTTTTATGCAACTCTCTCTACCAACTGCAGTAGACGTTGCCCACGAGGCATAAGTTTAAACACTTGGCTTCGCCTCCGGGCATGAGAGTTACTAAATACCTAAGTGTAACTTGTGGCAATGATAAAAATAGTGTTCTTAATGTTTGGTTATAATATAATTTGTAAGGCTAATGGTATTTTAGGGATCATTTGGAACAATTTTGGCCTTATTAATTAATTATAAACATATATTTAGAATATTGCTTTTTGTTTCTTCTTTTACTCTTTTTAAATTAATAAATTTAGTTCCTAAAACTTTTATGAATAAATTTTTTTGAATGCATCTGCATGCTATAATTTAGGAGCCCAATCTCTAGAGTTCATCACAGGCTTTGAAAATCTCAGGTACAGCCCTGCCCAGAGAACCCAAGTTACAAAAGAAATACACAAACCCAAGTCATAATAAAAAGCACAAATTTCAATTTATTTTTGCTCTTTTCTTGTTTGATAGGCACAGAAGATACATTTAGAGAGGTGGACATACAAAACCAGGAGGAGGGGTGAGACCACAGGTTGCAAGAACTTGAAGTGCAAGAGGAAGGAATATGTTAAGGTTAAGAAGTTTAAGTCTTATGGTTGTGCACAGACAAATTGCAGCTTCTAGTTCCAGCAATCCTTGTAGAACTGGGCAGCATATGTTTTTCACAGGATCTCCTATCCCAACATGAACTAAACCTCCAATAACATCAAGACACTGCCCTAGTTTTAGCGCGTTTATCGGACAAGTAGCAGCCGGAGGGGGGCAAATGCCTGGCACACCTCCTCCGGGGGGGCCTCCTCTGCCAGGTGGCGTATAAGGTGGGTAGCCAGAAGAAGGTGGAGGCCTTGTTACAGGGGGTAATATGCCAGGAGGGTTAACTATAGGAGGAATGATGCCGGGAGGATTTATTATAGGGGGGATAATGCCAGGAGGGTTTGTTATGGGGGGAATAATGCCAGGAGGGTTCGTAATAACAGGTGGTGGCATAATAATTGGTGGCACAATAACAGGTGGATTGTTTATAGGAGGCAACACTTTTGGTGGTGCTCCACCATGGTGAGGTGGGGGTTTGGTAAAGGGTGGATGTGGAGGAGTTCTTGGAGGCAATGGTCTAGGAACTGAAGGGGGATGTCGCGGTGTTCGAGGAGTCGAGGGAGGCTGTGGTCGGGGGGTCGACGGCGGATGTGGCCTTGCTGACGGTGGGCTAGGACGATGGTACGGGGGATAAGGTGGTGGGCAGTTTCCCCAAGCATAGGCAGGTGGCAACGCAATAAACATGCAAATCATGCATATCAAGAAAATTGCATGAACCCTATGACCCATGGATTAATAGGGTTCCCAAGTAAATTCCAATATTCTTCTTAAATTTCTGATAAGGATTTGATATTTTATAGCTGAAATGTATGAACAACCCGTGAGGGGTTGGATAGAAATGGAAATGGAAATTATTTGATAAGGACAATGAGTACATAAAGTCATAAACTGTGAAACTGAAGTGAGATTTTTGTATTGTTGTTGGTACTTCGAAAACTTCAAGACTAATCCGTGACTGGAGTTCAGTCCGTGAAGGGGTCTTTGATATCAGAACAAGTTCAGTTTACACAGATTTTCTAGGTTTCTACATGCAACATTATTGTCCCCTCTCTCTCTCTCTCTTTTTGGTGCACAAGGTTATTTATGGTTATATTGCCAATTTGCCACTACATTTTTCTCTTAATGCACAACTTTTTAATTGCTCTAAAAGTCTTTAATTTTGCTTATTATCGTACTTATGTCATTGCCTCTCTTTCAAACTTAATCAGTACATCTAGTCCCTTGCACTTCTGTATTTATTTTTTTTTTTATGTAAAAAATATGAGGAGTATATAAATCTTTTTTACACCCTCCTAACAGACTTTTTGGAAAGAAATCACCACCATGAACAAATTGTGCTAATTCATGTAAGGTTGAAGATAACAATACGGTGAAAAAATAGTTGAGACGTGCCACAGTGAGCAAAGGTTGGAAAAACTTTTAGAGTGTGTTTGATTGGATTTATTTTTTATGTATAATGTTATTTTTCATCCAAATTTTTATTTTTGGGTGTTTGATTGACATTTTTTTTTCATGGAAAATATTTTTCAACTTTTGACCATGTGATCATATTTTTCTCAAAAACAAGGAAAATATTTTTTTTTAGGGAGTGTTGATTTTTATTTTCCAAGTAATTCACTCTCTTTATCTCTTTTGTCTACCTTCTTTCTCATCTATCCATCAATAAAAAAATGACAAGTATAATATTTTTTAAATTGTAAATTAAATCAATAAAACACAATTGATAATTTTTATTCACAATTGATAATTTTCATAAAAATAAGTTCTAGGCAATTGAATTATCTAAAAATTATTTTCTTTCTATGTAAATTTCATACTCGTCCAATTAAAAAGCAGTGTAACAAAATTATGACGAAGCTATGGATTTTCCAAACTTGAGGTAAGTATTTCAAAATATTTCAACAAGTGAGTTTGAATGTGATGATGAGCCAGAGATGATCTACAATCGGCATGTATTAACAAGTATGATTAGAGTGAATGAAGTATAATTTTTCAAGTATCCATTTTTCTTTTACAAAAAGAAAAAAAAAATGTTTAACAAATAAAAATTGTGATGTCTATATAGAAAATATCCTATAGTTGAAAGTTATTGAAATGAATAGTTGAAAAGTCGTTGATCCCTTAAAATATATGATTAAAATTAGTTGTTAACTTTAATTTAGATTAAAATTTAAGTTTTAATTTTCACCAAACAGGGCTTAATTCTTATAATGTCTACTTCTTTTAACTGTTAATTATACAACCTTTAATTCATTTCTTTATGTCAATATTTCTTCTAGTACAGTCTTACATGCGTCATCATTTTGTCTACATTTTGTGCTGGCGGAAGTAGGAGAGTCGGAATGCTGTACAAGGGTTGAAGGTTCGTTCTCCTAGGAAATCATGTGACCTTTTTGTTTTAGTCCTAAAACATACGGAGAGAGGGTGTTACCCTATTTTGGCTTGTTATTTGTCACCTATATATCTGTTTTTAATAACAGTTTAATTGAATTCGTGACACGTATGCGTAAATCTATCACATTCACATTAGATAAAGTATAGATCACAATGATTTGTTACAATCTACAATGCGGAATAATCCCTTAACGGAATCTTTGATATTGAGCTCAAATTTGTACCACATCGAAACAAAGCACCGTCACCCAAATAAATGACAATGGATTTACCAAGGAAAACTCACCGAAGATAATCAAAAAATTTCACTGGAGAAATAAGTCTCTTCCACTTGGTTCCTCTCTCTATTTCTCTTGTTTCTTGTCAAGTCCAAATGATATCAAGAACGTGTTTGATTGAGGTGATTTTTCATGGGAAATGGAAAAGAAATTTCAATTCCACCCAAATTCCATGTTTAATTGGCCAAATGTTCTTGGCAATTGATATTCCACATTTTGCCCCATACGTGCACAATTCTTGGTTTTTGAGAATTCATTTTCCCATGGTTTTGGTAGGAAATGGTTTTCCAACTTTTTTTTTTTTTTTTTTT
>CAIGRB010000442.1:0-11860 GCA_903798255.1 Fraxinus quadrangulata | reverse complement strand
TCTCTCTCTCTCTCTCTCTATTAAAATTTTATATTAAAAAAGACTACTTTTTCATTAAATTTTAAATATATTACTTGAAATATTTTATAAATATTTTTTATATTTTAATTATTTGTTAAGATGGATTAATTTTTTCTTTTAAAAATATTTTTTTTACTACATGGGTGAATGGGATGGAGATCATCCTTGACCTTTCATGTGGGAATCCACAAGTCATCATCTAAAAAGTCCATAAAATTTTTCTACACCAAAAGTGAAGCAATCTAACCCCCAAAATTAACAGAACGTAGTTTGTTAATTTCTCACAAGTACAAGGTATCGTATAAGTAATAGAGTGATGAAAAAGAGTGTCGTCTCACAAGGATTGTGAATTTATTCAATTAAACCTAGCTCCATTCGAAATACACAGTGTTGGAAAGTTTCAATTGTTTTATTAACTAATTTATGTTTATCAATTCTACGAAAATAAGCAGAACACAAGTAAGTTATTTTAGAGAAAAATTCAAAGGTGACAGACATTAGAAATCCGACTCCACCAAATAATTCGTTTTAAATTCTCCAATTCACGACGTCTCGAGAGTAAGGTGAAACTTATTTTCATAAACGACTCTAAGATATATCTATCTATGTGATACATAAAAATAATTCAACTTTACGATCATTCTATTAAGTTTGTGCAAAACATAGGAGTATATTTGCATACCTATTATACTCTATGTTATATGCTAACATGTGCTGGAACCTAAATTGAACCTCTCAAAAGCAAAATAAGTCATGTACATTCGGAAAAGCAAAATAAGTCATACATTTGAACGGTGATCAATCATTCAAATGGATTAAAAACTTAGCACGTAAAAAATAACGCGTGCATTGAAATTAAAAGCAAGAATTTTTTTTAATTAAAACATCAAATTATGGTTTATGTTGCGCCCAAATTGATATAAGCCAATGGCCCAAAAGTAAAGAAATGGCTGAAGCCCATTTGCAGAGGCACATCGGCCGAAGCCTAGAAATTCCGAGGCGCCATTGCCCGAAGCCCAATGTATCTCCGAGGTCCAAAATTATCAAAGCACCTCAATGCCGAGGCTCAAGAGAAAGCAGAAGCACTAAACAATTTGATAAAGTTCAGACGCTGAAGCACTACTTGTTCAACTGAAGCTCCAAAGCCTATACCTCAAATCCGAAACTCAAATATGACAAATAATGACCTACGATTGAAGATCTTAAAGTGCATAAGATCCTCTTGGAATGATTGATTGGACAACTGCAATGAGTAGAAAGAGTTCATCATGTCAACACAGGGCATGAGTTGGCTACCTTTTTCAAAAGCATTTAATGCGGCACGAGCTAAAATAGTAAAAAATGATGCCTATGATGTGATGTTTCGGTTGAGGAGATGATACCACGTGTTCCCTCATCCAATGGTTATTATTGTACATATAATACTATAAATAAACCCTTTTAGTGTCATAACAGGGGTTGGAAAAAATGGGAGATCAATAACACAAACATACTTTCTCTCTTTGATGTTGGAGTTTTGAAGAAGAGCATTGTGCAATTTCAGTGTTTATTTTGTTTCTTTGTTAATAGTTCATTATCGTTTGTTCTTTTATTTACAGGATCCTGAACATATTTGTCTCATGTCAAAAGCTTCTCCCACGTTCAAACTCAACATTTTCGACTAGTAATCTGTCAACACATGTCAGAATTAGCTTGTCAAGATGCTAGTGGGCACAGTATCTATTGGCACATTTTTTATGGTCAACAGATTGGCGTCGTCTGTGAGAAACATTACTAAAAACCATGAATATCCCTGTGGAAAAAGCTTGCTGGGAAAGAGTTGGGCATCCCCCTTGAAAAGGGATTCGAAGACAATAATATCTTTAAAAAGAAATGAACTCCGACCGTGAAATTCCTTCCAGGAGGGTAAGGGAGAATCCTACTAAAGAGGTTCTACCATGGCCATCCCAGTAGGTCGGCGCCAACCTCACCACCATTATAGGTGTGGTGGGATGAGGCTAGTTAACCAACTTACCTAGGAGGTAGTAACTATGGCTGCCAATATGAGGAACATCACCCACCAAAACATGGTCATGGAAGAACTTTTCACGCAGATGCAAGGTCGGAGAGGTCCTCCAATTTCCTCTTATGCACCACATTATTCTCTTGAGGATGAGGTCCAAAGTCAAAAGGTTCCATCCCCTATGCGAGACCGAGATGTATCCCACTTTGAAAAGGAAGTAGGAATGGATATCTCATCAAATTATGCTTTTGGCCGACCCACCGAGGCCCAGGCGGACATGGAAGACTTTTTCCACCTTAGTATGAACCAAAGCATATGCCACAAAGGTCTATAAGTGTATTTAACATGATCAGCCTGCAGGCCTAGGCATAGGCCATCCCAACCACCACTTGTGCCTAGAAATAGGCCTCAGCCACCACCTTCTGAAACTCAGCAGTTGGATGAAAGGCAAGGATATGCCCCCCAGGTTGCAGTGCCTAGAAATAGGCAACATAGGAGGGAAGAGACGAGAGATCAAGCAGGCCCATCACACATTCCACCAAGATATTAGGTTGATGAAGCGGACTCGGATGATCCCCAATGATCATGTGACTTAGATGACGATGATGAAAATTTTCTTTTTAATAAGAATTGAGGAATGCGCATGTCCAAAGCCATTATGTACCCCCAAAAATACAAAAGTACGACGAAAGAGTGGACCCGACTAAACATCTGAATAGTTATAAAAAACACATGAGCCTGAGATGTGCCTCTCCCGTCATCAAATGAAGAGCCTTCCACCTCACTTTGAGTGGAGCGATCGAGATTTGGTACAGTAGGCTGTCCCCAGAAAGTATTTGGAGCGGGCACAATTTAAGAGTACGTCCCTGAAGAGATTTTCCATGAGCAAAGAGGGATAAGCTTACAACCAACGCCTTTAGGACATCAGAAAGCAGTCTGGAGAAACATTGAAAAGTTACCTGGCCCGCTTCACTGACGAAATGACATACCGTGTTCAGGTTACTAATCAGGAAGCATTGTCCACATTACGAGGCGGTTTGAATATGAATACCCTATTTTGGAGGGATGTGCAAAATTAGGACCCCACCAACTACGATGCTTTGCTCGAAATGATGATGTGAGAAATCATCAATGAGGAATTAATTGGCCATCGGGATAGAGCCATCAGGGGTCTCACACATCCACAGAGACAATGTTGGAAAGGGCCAACCTACCACCTAATGGACCACCAATGGAACCAGGCTAGAAATAAAATTGCTCCAAGTGCTAGACAATCACTTGCCACGGCTATACTGAATGTCGTGCTCACATTGGCTTACGAAGATGTGAAGTCCGAGATCGATGCGCAGTAGATTGAATCTAGACAAAGGGCTTCCCAAAGAGCAGGAGGTTGAAGGCAAGGTCCGGTACCTAGAAATACGTCGAACACCCCTCAATGTTGTTCTTAGCACCATTCTTATAGCCATAATACGATGGATTGCAGAGAAATTGCTCAACATCACAGATAGATGAACGTGCAGAATGACCAAAGAGATGTACGCCCCTCTAGGGACATTTCCCTGCCAAGGCGGGATTATAGGCCTAGGCGTGAGGAGGCAACTCGTCATCAAGAGGCATCTCCGCAACGAAGAAGGGATCGCGATAGAGAAGGGCCTAGGGAGGGGGAGGGGCAGCAGCAACATAGGAACCCTCCGACTAATGTGGAAGATGCTCCAATCCATGAGATTGATACTAATTTCGGAAGACCTTATGTAGGAGGTCAGACGCGGAACTCCCAAAGGATCTATGCAAGAGAGGCTACAGTTCTCCCCGATGACAAGTTACATAGTGGATAAAGTTCACAAGGGAGACCATTGCCCCCATATCTTTCACTCAGGCAGATACCGAGGGAATACATTATCGCTATTGTGATACTCTTGTGGTAAGGGCAGTCGTGGCCCGAAATTGGTTAAAATGAATGTTGGTCGATAATGGCAGCTCCGTCAATATCCTTTTTGGGGCCACCTTTGACAAAATAATTGTTGATCATGAGGTAACCCCCATCACAATCCCCTTATATGACTTTATCAAGGATAGCATCATCCCATCGGGAAAGATCACCCTCATCGTGGAGATGGGAGAGCCACCTCAAACAACTTTAAGTTTCATGAAATTCTTGATAGTAGATAGCAGGTCAGCCTATCAAGGGGTGCTAGGTAAGCCCGCTCTTAAAGACTTATGGGTCATCACCTCCATTCACTACCCGTGCATGAAGATCCCCACTGAGCAGTGGATTGCCACTGTGAATGGCGACCAATCTAAATTCTATAAGAAAGGCTGAGCCAAGGGATGTCAACATAGTACTCGTGGAATTTCACATGGTAGACGTTTAAGAAGAAAATTCTAGGCAGAAAGATGTCAAGATGACAGATGTCGTCGAATAGCTGGCCATGCCCGATAAATTGGATCCGTGTATCATCGAATCTGAATCCTAAGCCATACTGGTAGAAGAGTTTGAAAGTTTCCAGTGGACCCCAAGATCCCAACAAAAAATTGCAAGTGGGAAAAAACCTACCACCGGAGGCCAAGGAGGAGTTGAAGGATTTTTTGTGTAAGAACCTTGATGTTTTCGTTTGGAGGCACGAGGATATGGTATGCATTGACCCGAAGGTTACCTCGCACAAACAAAAGAAGAGGATCCTCAACCCAGAAAGATATGAGGCCTTTATAGAGGAAATACATAAGTTGATTTAGAACAGAATTATTAGAGAGGCCATCTACCCAAGATGGGTCTCCAACCTGGTATTAGTAAAGAAACATAATGGTAAATGGAGGGTGTACATTGGTTTTTCCAATCTTAACGAGGTTTGTCCAAAAGATAGTCTTCACCTCCCAAGAATTGACCAACTTGTGGACTCCATCGCTGGGCATGAGCTCCTAAGCTTTATGAATACCTACTCAGGCTACAGTCAAATTTCCATGGACACGGAAGACGAAGAAAATATCTCCTTCATCACTGATAGAGGTCTCTATTGCTATAAAATGTTGCCATTTGGGTTAAAAAATGTCGGCACTACCTACCAAAGGCTAATTAACAAGATGTTTACCAACCTCATCGGCAATACCATGAAAGTCTACGTGAATGACACGCTGGTAAAAAGTTTGAAAGCAAATGGTCATGTGAAGAACTTGAATGACACCTTTCAAACTCTTCGAAGGTACATAATGAGATTAAACCCCCTTAAATGTACATTTAGGGTTGCTTCTGGCAAATTCTTAGGGTAGATGGTCAATCAAAGGGGAATAGAAGCTAATTCAAAGAAGATTTTAGCATTGATTAAGATGAGGTCACCACAAAGACCCAAGGATGTGCAAAGTCTAACTAGGCGAATAGCAGCATTAAGTCGTTTCATATCCAAAGCCACTGATAAATGCCTCTCCTTTTTCAAAATATTGAAAGGGGGTAGAAGGTTTCAATGGATAGAAGAGTGTGAAAAGACCTTCTAGGGGTTGAAGAAGCTTCTAGGGCAAACCCCTTATCTCAAAGCCCAAATTTGGAAATGTTTTACAACTCTATTTAGTTGTTTCTAATGAAGCCATCAGTGCAGTTTTCATACAAGAAGAGGAGGCCCTTCAATTTCTTATTTACTATGTGAGTAAAGCAGTTCTCACAGTGGAAACTCGTTATCCTGATATGGAGAAATTAGCTCTAGCACTGATCATAGCCACCAGGAAACTGAGGCCATATTTTCAAGCTTGGAATGTGCTAACCAACTTCCCACTCAGGCATGTACTTCAAAAGCCTGACGCCTCGGGAAGATTGTTGAAATGGGATGTTGAACTTAGCGAGTTTGATATTGTGTACAAATCGAGAACGACCATCAAGGTTAGGCCTTCGCCGAATTTGTTGCGAAATTTACCAATGTCCCAGAGATGGAAGAAATAATGGAACCTACTGAGCCTTCCACTGGGAGTTTATTCATAGTGGTTCATCTGGGAAAATGGGCTCAGGCACGAGCGTAGTTTTAATCAGCCCTAAGGGACACAAACTTAATTGTACAGTCAAGTTTGGGTTCAAAGCCAACAACAATGGGACCGAGTATGAGATACTGTTAGCCGGCCTGAAGTTAGCTTATTCCCAGCTGGTAGTTAGCCAGGTTAATTGCAACTTCACCGCAAAGGAAAATGCCATGGCCGCCAACCTCAAGTTAGTGATGGACCTGCTCCCAACTTTTGAAAAATTTGAACCAACTCAGATTCCTCGCATTGAGAACGTTCATGCTGATGCTTTATCCAAATTAGGTAGTAGCAAAGATTCTGAGCTACTAACGATGGTGCCGATCAAGTATCTCTCGGAACCATTCACTTCTAAAGTAAAGAAAATGATGTGGGTGGGAGCCTACATGGATACAATCCATAAGGGCTTTTCTTAATGATCAAGTTCTCCCTGTTGACAAGGAAGAGGCTTATAAACTCAGAAGAATGGCAGCCCACTTTGTATTCAAGGAGGATTTTCTATACCCCTCCTCCAATACGTTGGAGAGGAAAAATCTACCTACATCCTTTGTGAGATACATGAGGGGGTATGCGGCAATCACGCCATAGGGCTTTCATTGGCACAAAATTGCTTCGACAAGGGTACTACTGGCCAACTTTGAAGAAAGACGCTATTCAATTTGTACAAAATGCAATAAATGCCAACATTTCTTTCCCATCTAGAAACAGCCCTACCAGGAACTGATAGTGGTGTCCAGCCTCTGGCTATTCACCAAATGGGGTATTGTCCTTAAAGGTCCTCTACTTACAGGTAAGAAAGGTACAAGCTTTGCTATTGTAGCTGTCGACTACTTCACGAAGTGGGTTGAAGTCGAACCTCTAGCCAAAATTATAGAAGCCAACACTTTCAAATTCTTATGAAAAATATCATATGTTGGTTTGGAATTCCCCAGTCGATTGTCTCTGACAACGAGTATCAATTTTACAGCAAAAAGGTCAGGGACTTATGTGAAGAGCTCGAGATTAAAAAATATTTTTCAACACCTTACCACCCTCAAGGAATGGACAAGTGGAAGCTATGAACAAGACCATAAAGTATATCTTGAAGAAGAAGCTTGATGCCTCTAAAGGAGCATGGGTGGACGAATTGCCACAGGTGTTATGGGCAACCAGGACTATGAGCTAAACCCTGATAGGAGAAACCCCATTTTCGATGGCTTACGGTGTATAAGCAATGAGCTCGGTGGAAGTCAGTTTACCCTCTCCCCGTTGGTTGCAATTCAACGACATATCCAACGATGAGTTGAGGAGATATGAGCTAGATTTTCTCGATGAAAGAATAGATAAATCCCAAGTAAGGCTTACCTCATATTAGAGGAAGATAATCCATTACTACAGTGCAAAGACTAAGAAAAGGTCATTCCGGGTGAATGATCTTGTGCTTCGAAGAGTGTTCATATCCTCCAGAGAACTGGGAGCAGCACTTTGGGTCCAAATTGGAAAGGACCATATCGCATTAAAGAAGAGTTACAACCAGGGACTTATTAGATAGAAGACCTAACTGGGAAAGTGCAATCGCACCTGTGGAATGTTGAACATCTTAGAGTATATTATCAATGAACGGGCTGGAAGAACCTTCCCAGCCTTTGTAAATATTTTTGGAGTTCAATGAAATAATGTTGTTAATTGAAATGCATACAACACAAGCCTCCCATGACCAAGCTAAACGTCATGGGGAAAACCTCTAGATGGATGAGATTAAGCAGCATCTCCATTACTGTTGGGGCAATCTCTTCATCTTGCCCTGCCAAGAACCTCCCAGATTTCCCTGAAGTCTTCGCAATTGGGGTTTTCTTCTTAGCAGCCTCTGAGATCTGCACTATTTCCTTGGAAGCCTCTTCATTGGCCCTCACCTTCCGGGACTTAGAAGAATCAAATGATGCTTGCATCAACTGAGGAGGCGGTAGAGGCAGAATTGACTTGCCACTTGGGATGACAGTAGTCCCGAACTTCCGAGAAGAGGGGCCACTTTCGTAGCTCAACTTTCTTTTCTTCTGGGCCTCCTCAAATTTGCCCTTGCCCTTATCTCCCTAGGTCCCCTCCTCATCACCTTTCTCAACATGCTCTTTGCTGAGGAGCTTAAGTTTTCCTCTTGTGAGTTTAGCACCACCAGATGATGGCTTCAATGCCCTGGAGTTTACAGTAGAAGTGCCCTTCAAAATTGAAGCCATGTCTGGCGTGGGGTACTTTTTCCTCCCAAAATCATCTACATATAATAAGTTAACGGTTAAAACATGCACAACACAGTGACACCTATTGACTCAAGAGTTTCAGTTCTTACCCTTCGAGGCCATCAGTCCGAAGTTGATGAAAAACTTATTTTTGTCGATTAAGCGATCAAAATGACGTGACTTCTAAGGATGTTTATAAATATCCTCAATCACGTCCCATTCTGCTTGGGATAATTCAAAGTGAGACCCTGAATCTGCAACAAAACAAATAAAAGATATCATAATGCAGACCTTCTTAAAGATGATAAATCTAAGTGTGAAGTACTCACAAGCTTCGGAGTACTAGGTCGGCACAGTAGATGCTGGGGCTTTGTTCCCCTCAACCATTTGCCATTTTCCTTCGTCCAGAACCAGAACTCTTTCCATCCCTTAATGGAAGAAGGTAGACCTACTACGAATGAGGAATGAGCCCCCAGGGTATCATGTAGTACCAACCCTTAGACTCTCCATTCCCAAGTATCCCAAGCTGGAAGAGGGTCTGGAAGACGTGGAGGGGCATGACCTCACCCATGGAGGTTTCCTTCCATAAGAAATATGTCCCCACCAACTGAATCCACCCATTGGGTAGTAATTGGGTGGGAGCCAACATATAGGAACTTAGTACGACCCTAAAAATCGGGTGTGGAGACAGACGCATACCTGCTTGAAATAGGTATTCACTAATAGTCACACATTCCGATCTCGGATAATAGGCTCATTCGTGGGCTTCGGGTACTAAGAGTTCTACAGAGTTAGGGATACTGTACTTGTCTCTAACTTCGACTAATTTTTCAGAGGTCACCACAGAATGTATCTTAACAGCCCCTACCCAGCCTAGTAATTTATGGGGGCTTCACTCATGGCATACTACTCACCTTCTGACCCCCCCTAATCTAGCCACTATTACCCTCCTACCGGTGTCACTTGAACTAGAAACAATAGATGAAGAAGAAAGAAAGCAAGGAGGGATTAAAAGTTTGAGGAATTACCTAAATTGAAGAAACTCTAAGGATGAGACATCGCCAGAGAAGGAAGAAATAATCGAAAAAGTTTGAATGTTTGTAGATATTCAAAAAATTTTCAAAAAGTAGAAACTAACGTGTGAGAAATTTTACCTTTAATAGGGAAAATTGATGATGCTCAACCGTTGGATCTATGCTTGTTTCGTCTGAAGTGTCTATTTGTGATCGTATATGAGGCATTGAATTCAAACAATTTTCTTATTGACGCCTCAAATTAATGCATGTTTCTCACACACACGCTTCTACGCATCATCCTCAAAATACGGCAGCATAATCATCATTGTACATTCAATAAGTAATGGCTGGACGTGTATTGAAAGTTGTAACGCTACAGTTGTCTTTTCTTGGAAATATGCAAAAAATCAAATCATTGGCACAATTCTCAGCAGCATACGTTATTGACAACCACTTAAAAGAGATTCAACAGTTCAGCACTTCACTGCTTTGGCAAAAAAATGCAAAATGCCCTCTTTGGTTCAACGTATGTCTTATTCACCTCTTTATGGCGTGTGCGAATCAGGTTCGACATTAAACTCCAACTATGACATAAATATCTATACTTGGATTTGGGGGATTATTGTGCTTGAAAAAACCTAACCATGACAGGAAACGACTCAGACAGAAGTCCACTCATGACATAAATGACCATACACAGACTTAGTGAATTATTGTTACACCCAAATTGGTATAAGCCCAATTAGCCAAAGCCCAATGGCCCAAAAGTAAAGATATAGCTGAAGCCCATTTGTAGAGGTGCATCGGCCGAAGCCTAGAAATTCTGAGGCGCCATTGCCCGAAGCCCAATGTGTCTCTGAGGCCCAACATTACCAAAGCACCTCAATTTCGAGGCTCAAGAGAAAATAGAAGCACTAAACAATTTAATAAAGTTTCCACGCTGAAGCACTACTTGTTCAATTGAAGCTCTGAATCATATACCTCAAACCATGGCTCAATAAAGTAGAATCCGAAGCTCAACTATAACAAATGATGATCTACGATTGAAGATCTTAAAGTTCATAAGATCTTCTTGGAATGATTAATTGGACAGCTGCAATTAGTAGAAAGGGTTAATCATGTCAACACAAGGCATAGGATGGCCACCTTATTCAGAAGTATTTAATGCGCCACAAGCCAAAATAGTAAAAAATGATGCTTATGAAGTGATGTTTCGATCGAGGAGATGATGCCACATGTCCCATCATCCAATGGTTATTATTGTATATATAATCCTATAAATAAACCTCTTAGTGTCATAACAAGGGTTGGAAAAAATGGGAGATTAACAACACAAACATACTCTCTCTCTTTGATATTGGAATTTTGAAGAAGAACATTGTTCAATTTCGGTGTTTATTTTGTTTCTTTGTTAATCGTTCATTATCATATTTTGTTGTTCTTTTATTTACCAGATCCCGAACATATTTGTCTTGTGTCAAAAGCTTCTTTCACGTTCAAACTCAACATTTTCGACTAGTGGTCTGTCAACTTGTGTCAGAATTAGCTTGCCAAGATGCTAGTGGATCCGGTATCTGTTGGCACATTTTTTGTGGTTAGCAATTGACATCATCGTCCTAGTGAAAGATTTCTAGCCTAACATCATTGAATTATAAAAACACAATTTTGTTTAGAATACTTTACCCAAAGTACGTAAAGATGAGAAGAAAGTAAAGAGATCAATTTTCGATCCTCTAATTTCTTCAATGGAATTTTAATTCACCTTCATCATCTTCTTACTCAAGAACCAATGACTTGAATTTTGTGTTTAAATCTTTAGAGAATTTGTGTTTTGATCTCTATGGTTGTATGTTTTGAAGATTAGGTTTGGGGAATTTACTTGTCTCTAATTGCTGGGAATCTACTTATAAATGCACAATGAAATTTTAAAATAAATTTTGATTTCCGTTGATGCGTGTCTTTATATTCTGATAGAAACTATGATTAGAATATTATCTTCGATGAATTCTCAAACTTCTATGTGAATCTGAACACGATCTACCACAATTTCTGTACATCATAGAAGTCTAAGCATTCAACATCTAATGGCGATCCACACGGAGAGAACAAGAATGAAAGTATTAGGGTTTTCTTTTCTTGTGCTAACAAGGATTGGAATAAATTTATTTTCTCTCTAACCCTAATTGTTTATTAGGTGTTTAAATACACCTGACCCATCTAGTAAATACAAGTCCATAAGTTGGCCTATTAATAAACTGTTCAAATTAATTACTTGCAAAAATATTCATATTCGTTAATTTAATTAATTCTTAATTTCATTCTTCTAGTTCTCGCCTTCTGTGTGATCCATTAGGTTCCCGATTACCATTCTAGATGATGTGAGTCATTATTCTTATATAATCAAAATAATATAAACTAAAAATTCTCCTTTCAATTTAGCATTAACTCACAAAGACTAATCAACTTGTACTCTGTTATGAATTTCGGATCACAAGATAATGAGGACAATAAAATAAAAATGAAAAGAACAAGCATACAAGAAGTTAAGAGGATGAGAATCTACTATAAAATTAATAGCTTTGTGTATACTATATCAAGATATCAATAATCAAATG
>CAIGRB010000399.1:41879-53913 GCA_903798255.1 Fraxinus quadrangulata | reverse complement strand
ATTGATTTATCTATCCTAGCCGAATTAATAAACATATTTTTCTTTCAACTCTATTGTCTTCTTATGACCTAATTTTAATGTCACTGAACCAGATTCTTCTTTCCTTTCTGTATATGTTCTGGTTGTTGATCATTGATAGCATTTATTAATTTTATTCTTTTTTTCTTGAAGACCATTCATATCATTGCTATCAAGATGATTAACCCATCTAGCTATTAAGCTTCTTGTATGAAAATTTCTAAAATATAATTGATGCTCAAATGTAACGATTTTTCTTTCTAAATTTATCCATTTACCAACGTGATTTGATTGATAATCTAATTGATCTATATCCTTCATTAACATTGCAATGTCATTTTTAAAATATGTTTATTTATTTTCTCAAATTGTAAGTTTCTAATGCTGACTCTCCATTTCTACTCATGCAGTGAAGGCCTTCCCCAAAAATGATCCAACAAAATGCTATAGATCTACTGATTTCCTTGGATACAAAGCTGTGATGACTAATATTGTTCGTGACGTTGAAAAACCTGGGTCAAGTGAATTCTCTATTTATCCATTAAGCGTGTTCAATTTTTTATTGCATATCTGTTACTTTAGTCAATGTATCTTTTATTTTCTTAGCTTCCTCACTGTTTTGACATCATTTGCTATCTGTATGGTTGGAATTCCTTGTGATTTTGGAAAATGCTTAGTAGAAATCTGTTGGTCGATTTGTCGTGCACTAAAAGTAGCGATGTATTACAGCTTAAAATTAGTGCTAAATGTGATATGTTGTATTTAATAGAACTTCATTGTTGTTTGATTCTTTAAGGAAAAAAAAACTCATTCATGTTTCATCATATGAAGAAAACCATCTATCAACATCAGTTCCAAAATAAAATTATTTTTATTTTGTCAACAATAATCAATTGCACGTTATCTAGTATATAGAAAATTGGCGGAATTGATGCAAGTTTATGTATGGTGGCGGGGGATTAAAAAAAAAATCTTTACAGATTGATTCTTTACATGGCAGAATAGGTGACAGGACCAAATTCATTACATGGCAGAATTATGGCACGCAAAAACACAAATCAACAATTGTACACGCACGATTGTACATATAGATTATTGCAAAAGTACATGTTATGTGAAAGAAATTCACATATTACCACATTGATTTTGGTATACTTGATAAATGATGATAAAAAAATTTACTACTTTTACTAAATTTTGAAAGAATTGAGCTTTCGTGTTGATAACGTGTTGTAAAAATAAAGAAAAAGATAAAAGAGAATAAAAGGCAATGGATTTATGTGTATTATAATGAGAATCAAATTCCTATATTTATAGTAAATGATTATAGATACAATAGTAATAATTTCTAGGTCTGTAGGGATACAATTGTCATTCACTAATAAACTTATAATTTACAACAGTAAGAAAATTATTTGATTAATGAGATTTTGATCCAAGTAAACCTATGTTTGGCATCGATTGTTATAAAACTCTTTTTGTTACATGATTAGTTTGAACCACACATTCACACAATAAAATATTTTGTTCGTAAAACCAAATTTTTTGCTTGCTTTCTAATCACACATTCTCTTAAAAATACTATTCAAAATTCTTTTTTTTTTTTTAATAGTGGGCACCAAACAAAGGTTAAATTTTGCCACGACATCTATCGATAAACCATTATGCAAGTTGTCATGTATATATAGTATAACTGTTGATATTGTTAGTTCAATGGACACATCACATCAACTTCAATACAAACCCAAGCTACACTTGCATAATGCCATCGACCGTGGATGCATCCTTTCAATATCGTTCAAAATATAATCTGATGTAAATTTTTCAAATAAGAAAATGTGAAGATGAAGTAGGTTTACTTAAATTGAAGCAATTGATGATTCAATATGAATCAATAAAGATGGAAGGTTTAAGCCACATTGTGATGGTATCCTCTTCAAGTTCAAACTGAATAACAATATGCTTAACATCAATATGACCAATTTTGTACTCACCATGGAAACCCAAAGAATTGAAAGCAGTTCTAATTTTGATGATCTTTGGCCTCTCATGTGTGAATTTTCTAACCCAAGAGAACTTGAATTAAAATTGCCAGACTACCTTCATGTAAAATCGGTGGGTTTTTTTTTTTTTACACGAACAATAGTGAAAGGATTGAAGCAAAATATTTTTTATTTTTCTATGATTGTTGGAGGGTAAATTAAATTGAGGCTTTGGAAATGATTTGTGGTGGCCTGTGGGTGGCGGGTCGGGTTGTTTGGATGGTGGAGCCACCCTCCCCAAGGGGGAAGTTAGTGAGGATTTTTTTTTTTTGTTAGAGAGAGTGGCTAGAAAAAAATTCTATAGGGAAACAGCATTTACGAAGACATGATTCTTTAATTCTCTTTTTACAAATCTTTGTAAAATATTAAAAAATTGGGGGCAATAAATCTTGAGGATTAAGATTAAGAAGAGTTGAACGTGAATTTTGTTGACCTCAAAATATGCTGCCAACAGATATTGGATCAACTCGGGCATGCGCAAGCTAAACCCAACACGTTAAGACAGATCAATGATTGAAATCACTCCGATATTGGACGTGGGAGAAGCTCAACGACACGAGACGTTTCCATTCGAGTTCTGGTGAGGTAACGGGATACGATTGTACAATAATTACCAATCGCTAAGAACTCAGATTAAAGATTGTAAATCAATGTAAGAGAACCAAATAAGTTGCTCCAAGTATTTAAAGTTATATTAGTTTTCAATTGTTACATGGTGGAGGTATTTATAGTGTTACAAATGAAATGGTAATCATTTGATCAAATTACACGTAGCCTCATTTCCTCGACCAAAGCATCAAGTCCTAGCTATCAAGTTGACATTCTTAGCATTTAATGTTCTTACATCATATTGACAAGACAAGACACAAATACACTTTTTACAGAAGTCACATCAATCTAAGATTTATGTAATAAAATCAGGATCTTTGCACTGTGCTGTCACTAGTTGGGGTGGAGCCTCGGACCAATTGGGCCTCGGAAATTATCTTGTGGGTCTCGTCTTCAATTGCTGGTGGTTCGGCAAAAATGGGTCCACAATTTCACTAAGTCGGCCACGTGGTAAATGCTAGTAACAAGTCATAAAAAATTTTATAAAACATGAAAATTTTAAAATTTTATAACAAATTTTAAAATTTTATAACAAATTATATAAAACATAACTATTGGGCTTACTTTAAAATTTTACTTATTCCAATTTTTATGAGTAAAAAAGTTTATTTCTTATTTCTTATTTCTTGAAAAATATTGGCATGTTCTTGCGACACCATATTAGAGTCCTCGCCTGTAGTCACATCAGAATGCGTTAATCTCTTATTTCTTACTTTCTACATAACATGCAGGAAATATTATTGATAAAATTAAAATAAATAATTGGGTAATTTTAGTGATGTTATACTCTAATTATTCCTTCCCTGCTGGCAGCCATGTAAAACTGCAATTCGTGCAAGAGTGGTGGACTTGTTATGTCCCATCTGACAAGGCTCCAAATAAGGACCATATGACAGCCAATTAGGAAATTAATTAAAAAACATACTCCATGTCATCATCTTACCTGGCTGAATCGAGGCACCTAGATAAGGTAGTCAAAATGATGAACCACCTCAAACAAAGCTTCATGTGCAAAGCCGACGTCCCATGACCGAAGAAAGGTGCTACCTGCTGCAAAGCAGCCCTGAAGTGATGAACCTCTCAACAATAGAGGGCATCTTCCTGCCACACTTCTTCCTAGAGATATTTTGTACAAATATTTAAGATTGATTGACGTGATCTCTTTGCAGCAGACGTCTATGAATTTTGTCAATCTATCTTTTAGATGTTAGTTCTAGACCATAAGGTGGTTACATTTTCAAAAATATTTATGTTGTTTGGCGTAGGAAGGGAGATGTAATGCTTATGACGAGGCACTTCGACTATTAAGATGAAGCCACATGTTTGCAATTTTACACACTCAAAGGTTGTTCTCTCTAATTTTTTTTTTTTTTTTATCTTGTCAATCCCCGCTATCCGTACACTAACATGACCCACGTCTTTCGACCATCTCACTTTTAAATATACTCATACTATTGATTGATTTGATCGTCGAAGTGCTTGTGACCGCCTCCTACACATCAGAGAAAGTCACGTGCTACTAGCGATTTGTCCAAATATGTAGAAGTTTGTCTACATAGACATGAGTGGAGCAAGAATATATTTACCACGTCACCCATGTAAAAACTGAGGTCAACTGGAATATCCTCGTTGTCAATTCAACGATTAAATCATAAACTTTAGAAAGAAAAGAGTGAAATAACTGGAAAAGTAAAAATGAAGATTAATTATAAGAAAGTTGAAGTAGGTATAGTTGAATTCCAATAAGATCGAATGGGTCAGACATGTTAGTTTGAGAAGGGCAAAATTAAAATTTGGAGGTAAACGACAAATGGTGCAAATTCGATCAATGCAATCTAAAAGGCTTTCAAAGCTTAATTCAAAGTGTTGTGAAAAATATTATTGCAAAGAGTCAAATTGGAGACTATAAATCGAGTGCATGATGGGAGGCAACACATCCCTTATCATTATTCTTATTTTATGTGCACGAGTTGGGCCATGTTATATTTACAGTAGGCTTGCAATTTTATTTAGTAAACAGCAACATCATTTCCAAGTTTTTTAGTATAGGCCTAGTGTAAGGCCTTCAATTAGGTTACACAAGTCATCGTCCTAACAAACTTTATAAAAATTACATGTAACTCATCACATTTAGACATCATTTCCTTCCCTCTTGAAATCACTCGTTATCGTAGGCTCGATCATCAAAATAAGCTAGCCTAAACTCCCACAAGATTTCATACTTTCCTTTGTGCAACTGACCATTTTATAACTATATTTGAATGCTAATTTTAGGTATTGGAGAAATATTTTGCAGAATAAGCAAGCGAAGCTAAAATGGCCAAGTGCTAGAAGAGACACATAATCATATGATTTGAAAAGTATTGCTATCTTTTCTTGGAGTTATTTGTGTGTTTACATTGAAGACGATGTAACTTTAAATTTAGAGATAAAGTCAACTTTTTTTTATTTATTTATTTTGCATGTTTTTAGTTCTTTCAAATGCTATTTTTTCATTTTAAAAAATTGAAATTTTGGGAAAATTTTGAAAAAATTAGAAAAAGATAATGTGTTGATTGTGTATTGGTATGAATGGATAGCATTGTCAGCTAATGATGATGCTATTCGGAATTGTTTATAATTCATGAATTGTGATCAGGTGGTGCCCCTTGTATTTCTTTTGTTATCATTCTTATCCAGGTGAGATTGTGAAAATCTTGAGCACAATATTCATGATGATCATTGTTTTAGATTTGTCATACTTAGGAATATGTTGATGAAAATTTTGACTTAGGATGTTAATATCAAGATCATAAATTGAAAACGCAACCACTTAACTAATTAAAAGATAATTTAGGGTAGTTGATTTGGCGTTTGGAACTATTTAGATACGTGTTGATTCAATATTATGTAATATTAATATGAAGTGTTTAGATCTGCTCCCACCTATTGCCCCCCAATAAAAGGCGTTGCACTGGTCCAAGAAGAAAGAGGTAAAAGAGTAAGTAGTAACGGCTTGCATTGGTAGAAATAAAATCTCTGTGTTCGAACAGTGCTACCTACCTTGGAGTGTAAAAAGAGAGAGAGTTTAGAAGAAGAAACAGTAGGAAAAAGTGGTAGGGGGTTGATGTTACCAATGCCTGAGCAAATAACTACCAACGCGTGAGAATTTTTCTAATTATGTACGAGGATACAAGCAATTGTAATAAAGAAAGCACTATGCTTTCTGGTCAAGCGTTGACACTTAATTTGGGGATCTAGATATCCAGTGGAGTTGATTTGCCTAGTGAAAACTTAAAAGGTTGGGAAACTCAAATATAGGGAGAATCATCAAATATTGAGATAGTTGCTTCTATTGGGTAAATCATACCATCAGTAGAAAATGAATGAGCATGTTGAAAACAACCTTAGAAAAAACACCCCATGTGAGAGATAAAATATCAAGTAGGGGGTGTGCATCTCACAAGAGAGAGAAAATAATGGAATATTGAGGATTGGATATAACCAACCTAAAGGCTTAATGCAATTGGATTAACTATATACACACATCGATCAAGAATTGAATAAGTAAAAATTAATATTGGTAGCATAACTTAGAAATCTTTTGTGAATTGTTTAAGGGGTTCTTAAATCTGGGGCAAATACAACAAGCTATCTAATGAATGGAGTTTTATTTTTCTTTATTTGTGAATATGAGCAGACTATACTTTAAGTTTGAGTGTATTTGATAAATATATTTTACACTCTTATTTGTGCTTTTAAACTTGAATATATTTGCAAAACGAAGTGTTTTTCTACTTTATTTAGTGTAAATATTTTCATTACACGTTAGACCCAAATTTGGAGGTAATTGAAACAAAAAGGAGGATTTGAGCTTGAAAAATGCGTAGTTCGATCCTAACAACACTTAGAGGAGGAGGAGGGGGTGAATAGATGTATAATGCAGAATTTAAAATTATTAACGAATTA
This sequence comes from Fraxinus quadrangulata, assembly GCA_903798255.1. Classification (NCBI taxonomy): domain Eukaryota; kingdom Viridiplantae; phylum Streptophyta; class Magnoliopsida; order Lamiales; family Oleaceae; genus Fraxinus; species Fraxinus quadrangulata. Next base: position 47,296 of record CAIGRB010000399.1, on the reverse strand, counting down.
AATAGTAATAAGTCACTTTTTAATTCTTTTCTAGATAATTAAACATGCAGGTCATTTTATTCCTAAGCTTGAATACCGCAGTTTGTATGATCAATCAATAAACAACGTAAAAATAGTAAATCAACATCAGGATGATCACGGAGAAATCCAACTGGGAAAAACTCCGGGCACTTTGCCAGTCAATCCACTATAAACTATTTTAACAACTTATTGTCTATCAGACGAGACAACCCGTACTATCTAATATCCCGACTGCACTCCTTACAACTCTCTCTGGATCCTGTACTCCATTACACCAATTCTTAGCTATTGTTGTCAAAACTTTCCGTAAAATCTGTTACCCTGCAGCACTCCTAGCTTTGTGAAATCTTTTATCTCCCCGTAGATCAAAGAAGAACACCTTGTTTTTCACATACTGGAACTCCAGTCAACTCCCCTCGATCTTAAAAACTCTGACCAGGTGTAGAGAAAATACAGTTTGATATTTGGATTATTGGAACAATATTTTTCTCACCAAAACAAACTCACAAGATGAAGGTTGATAGATAAAATATATGAATTCTCTCATAGATGAAGCTCTCTCAATGATCAACCTTAATTTTCACGTTTAGATGTGTTTTGGTATATATAGGTAAGTTAGAAAATGAATGGGTTGGGTAAAAAGCCTTTAAATCGCGAAATTAAAATTTCTCGAACAACACTGTCGCTCGAGTGAGGGCTCAGCAATAGTCGAGTGACAGGCTGTCGCTCAAGCAAAAGTAGAGTGATAGTCGAGAGATGGAGGTTCTGTTTTTTATGCTTGAGTCAATCCATGGCATTAGTCTAGCGAAAAATCCCACCGTATTTTCTTTCTTTTGTCATTCTCGAACCTAGACCTAAAAATCACATTTTCAACTATTTACACATTACTCCTTGAATTTTTAAACAAATTACAATTAAGTCCTTTTGTTAATAGAATTGCCAATTACAAAACATCTAAAACCTAACAAACTCTCTATTTGACATTTTATGACAAAACTTACTAACTAAGTCAAGGTAGTAATAAAAAATAAAGTACAGACTCAAAATATATGACAAGCTGACTGACTTGAACAATTTTGTAGTATAATTAGCACTTGTTTCCTGAAACAAATAACTTAACACCCAGTGTAAAATGTGTGAAAAATAGTATAGTAAAATAATTCAAGCAGTTCATATAATCTAGGCAATTTATGAATCAATTAGACTTGTTCAGTTTTAATATGCATGCTAAATCAAGACGTAGTAACAATGCAACCCAACATACCATGAAGACACATTGATATTACTAAAATATCAAACTTAATTTAGCAAAACTGAAATCAAAAGTTGTACATCAAGTAGATAAAACATATACATCATGTGAAAGCAAGAATATCTATTTCATTAAAATATCTACTCCATCATTTTGTCACAAAATGACAAGGGACTAAGAAATATCACAAAATCTCCCCCTTATTGCAAACTCTCAACGTGTTTATGCATACAGTAGGCAAATGTATCTATGTCTCTCCCCAACAACCCTTCGGACATAAAATGTAGATGTTAAAGAATACAATTTCAGTTTTGAAAAGAAATTTTAACACTAACATATAATCACTCAAAAATTTAATTACACCCAAACTTTCGATAAATAGATATATCATGTAAGCATAAGCAAAAATGATCTAGATATCTACTACTACTCTCTCCCTATCAACAAAAATCTAATACTGCCAAAAATCTATAACAATATCGAAAACTAGGAAGCACCAACAACATCGTCGGAGTCTGTCATTTTCTCATAAATAGCATCATTCCAGTGGCGATGAATCCATCGAAATCCACACTAAATGTATCCAACAGCACCCCGAAGTGTAGTGAACTCGACAGTGTGTCGATCAACTGTAGCACGTATTTGCGTAATCTCCGCCATTGTACGAGCCTGTTGCTCGATAAGTACTGTCATCTGACCCAAAAGAGTGACAGAATGGTAGATAGGAGCAGATGCAGAGTGCAGACCTAGGAGGAGAAGTTACTGACTCGAACGGAGGAGGAGCCAAAGTAGAAGTAGATGGAATATCGGAAGGCTCAGAAGCAGTGGAGAAAGAAGGAAAATCAAAGAGATCAAAAGAAATAAGGTCATCAATTGGATCAGCCGGCACAGTCAGATCAGTTGGCTGTACTGGCTCAAAAGAAGCGTGAGACCTACTTTAGACGATGGTAGTATGGCCAATCCGCCGAGAAACTAGCCTAGGAACCCCTTTCGAAAAATCGAGGTTGTCACTAAACGATATATCAAATATGCATAGGGCAGCCCAACCCTCGTCCCTGTAGTATGAAAAGTCATCAAAATCTGCTGGCATATGAAAGAAGGCAAATCAATGGAATCGACATGCAGAAGAGCATAAAGAAAATGAGCTTTTTCCATTGATAATGAAGAAGTGTGAGAGACGGGTCATAGATAGGAGTGACCGAAGGGCAGATAGGAGCAGATACAGAGTGCAGACCTAGGAGGAGAAGTTACTGACTCGAACGGAGGATGAGCCAAAGTAGAGGTAGATGGAATATCGGAAGGCTCAGGAGCAGTTGAGAAAGAAGGAAAATCAGAGGGATCAAAAGAAATGAGGTCATCAATTGGATCAGTCGGCACAGTCGGATCAGATGGCTGTACTAGCTCAGAAGAAGTGTGAGACCTACTTTGGGCGATGGTAGTATGGCCAATCAGTCGAGAAACTAGCCTAGGAACCCCTTCCGAAAAACTGAGTCCTAAGGTTGTCACTAAACGATATATCAAATATGCATAGGGCAACCCAACCCTCGTCCCTGTAGTACGAAAAGTCATTGAAATCTGCTGGCATATGAAAGAAGGCAAATTAATGGAATCGACATGCAGAAGAGCATAAAGAAAATGAGCTTTTTCCATCGATAATGAAGAAGTGTAGGAGACAGGTCATAGATTCGTGCACACAATGTGCAACAGAATTTGGTGCTCGATCGGAAGAGAACCAGTGTGAATCGCACATGGGCCTTCCTCCAACGGTATGTTAAACACCGTCGAACGGACTAACGAGTCCACCGAAAGTGAATCAGGAGTAAGGTAAGGGAATGGGGGGTGGACAGCTTGGGTAATATGAATAAGACTCGAAATAACGTCCGGGGTAATCTTAATTGTCCTACCTCGAAGAAAAACCCTAAACGATGAACCACTAACATCATAGATGTTATCGTAGAACTCCTGAACTAATAGACTCGGCGGGGGTACTAAATCAACTAATAGTAGTTCCCAACCCCGAGATGTAAAGATAGTAGCGAAGTCGGGGGATAGGTCAGACATAATGACATCGCGCTAAAAAAGAATGGGACGTAAAGAAAACTGCTACCCAAAAGTGTCTTGGACGACAACAGAAATGAACCTAGTCCGACTATAAGATGTGGATGTACTAGGTGTGGAAGCAGCTGTGCGTGCTCTCTTAGGCGGCATCTGAAAGAATTGAACCAAAAGTATTAAAACCTTGATAAAGAGATATTAACTCATGATATGCATGAGATGTATGAATGCACGCAATCGAGGCATAAAAGGTAACATGAAGTGATGCCTAGACGTAAATGACGTGAAGACACGACGCATGCCGTGATGTCAAGACGCGGTGATGTAACGTCATGACAGAGTGAAGTGATGTCACCATGCGGTGCAAACCTCAAACAAAATGCACAAAACATATACACACTCCGAACCACCAAACGGACACTCCAACAAACAAAACAAAATCCCAAACAAACAACCTCAATCCAATTACAAAGACTTAAAAAGATTTACAATAAAAAATCATCCAAACCATGATCACAACCTCAACCACCCAAACTCACAAACCATTCACCAATACAAATGCATCCCAACCATCTAAATCAACCGCTATCAAGAAATTCCATAATGATAAATGGGATGAAGAACACCCAAGAAATCGCCCAAAATCACACCAAATGATGCAATGATATGTGCAAATGGATGTAAAACATGAAGGCATAGCGTGGGAACTAAGAAAACAAAGATTAGAACTTAACTAATAAACCAAAGATCGAGAAAATGCAAGGAAATCCAAAAAAATAAGAAACCCTCCTTTTTGAAGCAATACCTTGAATAATCGTTGAAAACTTGGAAAATTAAGCTCATGACATATCGATAATTAAAATCATGTATGCAAATACAAGTCGAGCATTAACAAAAGACTTTCCCACATACTCAATTTATGTCAAGATAGAGTAAAGTGTATAAATGATTCATGCGTGTAAAGTGCCACTATTTTCTCGTGAAAATAACTCCAAACCTTAAATTTGTGTGAAATGACATGCTAACATCACGGTTAAGTATGATCCCTATTGATGAAAATCAAACCCAAATGAAATTTTAGGACTGGAAAATAAGCACAACAAAATGAAAAGTTTTCTTTTCTCCCTCTGAGCATGAGTATATAAAAAAAAATTCTCATAAATAACATCTTATGTGCAGACTCTTGTTCATTAAGGGACTAAATTGATCCCTGTAACGAGCTTTAGGTCGGTTAACCCAAATCAAATGACCATAGGAACCGGGTTATGAAAAATTCCTCAGCCTTAATTACTCAAGTCAAATAGACTCCGAACAAAAGTATAAGATGAACCAGATAGGTATACATTTTTTTAAACGATGCAACAATGCAGGGAGACTATAACGAGCTAAGTTTATCTAAATGTAGGTCCATTCACGTTCGAAGTCACCCTACTAACACGTGACAGCCATCCCAAATCCCACACACACGGTTCAGTCTCACTCACAAGATCATAGTGTGTGAAGTGCAAATGATTACATGACAACACATATACACAATACTCCACATTAAACCGAACCAAGCAATAAAAATAACAGTGTAGAACAGAAAAATGCTTACTTGGTTTCACGGGGTGCCTTTCTTCTTAGCACAGAAATGGACACTGTGCGACAGTAGTGTGCTTCGCTAGACTACCTTTCGCCTTTTCTCGATCATTTCGGGATGAAAGAAGATTTTGATTACAAATAATAGACAGCTTGAAACACAATTGAAAGAAACTCGTTCATTGATTATTGAAAGCGAGAAATTACAATTGACGAAAACAGAAAATTACAAATGACTAGTGCAGGGGGCGAACACTAGAAAGTTTGAAAGACTAATACCCCCTATAATAGACTAGTAACAAAAACACAAGTGCCATGAGTAGACGTTAAAAAGTCGAGGAATCATACTAAACTTTTCCTATTTTCTAGCTATTTTACAATGGAAATAAATATTACAACGGAAAGGAAATTACAACTCAAACTAGTCTAATATTTACAATGTGGGGTCGAAGTTGGGCAAACTACGGCTGCGATAGGGTCCCAGGACTTAAGTGAAGCTACAGTCCGT
>CAIGRB010000397.1:993-18380 GCA_903798255.1 Fraxinus quadrangulata | reverse complement strand
CATCCAAATCTTTTAAAATTATTTTGGTAATGAAATTTTTGTATATCTAAAAATTATTGATGATACCTCATTAGAGATATCTAAATTTCTATGAAATCTTAATTGGGACCTATAAATTTGCGAGAACCGTTGAAATTTGATGCTGTCCCTAAATTAAATTAATGCCTAAATAATTATCACGTAATTAGAAAATTGAAAGGTTTATTCACTTGTGCTGACTGCCATGTTTAACTTCGCTGATTAAAGTGTCACAACACTAATGCGTAGAAACAAAATAGTAAATTAAAAAACGAGATAAGAGTGACGCGTCACCTTGATGTCAAATATATAACAATTATCAGTACGTATTCTTCTTCATTCCAAAGTTGTTGTCGAATCCCAAGAATTATGGTTTCTGAAGAATCAACAAAGCAGCCTCTTGTCTTCGCTTATTATGTGACTGGCCATGGTTTTGGCCATGCCACCCGTGTTGTTGAGGTTCATCAAACTCCCTATTTCTCTAATTGTCTGTCTCTGGTTTTGGTTTTGTTTTTGTGCAATTTTTATGTATTTATGCAGATAACCCATCTGACATGATGGTCTAATTTTTGGGTTGTTGATGTTTTTAGCTTCGGTTTTTGTGAAAGAGTATTGTTTAATGTGCTTTGGTATAATTCAGTGTGTGACTGTGTGATCGAACGTGCTTGTTTTATAGAACTTGGAGAAGCCCATTTTATGATTTTGATGTGAAGGTCTGATTTTGATTTGATTCAGTACGTGCGTGCGTGCTTGCTTGTTTTATATCACTTATATGTAAAAATTTAGAGAAATGCATCTGTATGATTTTGAGTATAATTGAAAATGTCAATTTAATTGTTTCTAAAAAAATCTAGTTTGCCATAGAGACTACTTTTAAGTAGTTAGATGTTTTTTTTTTTGTTTTGATTGCGATGCAAGCTTGCTGTAATCAGTAAAAAGTTAATAAATGGTGGAAATTAATGGGGAGAAACAGATTGGATAATGAAAGTTTATATCTTCACACCCAACCCATGGAGCTAAGTTTTAAGTGGCGGACGAGTGGCAAAAGCTTTTGATCAAAAAGAAAAAAATGAACAAGAAACATTGATGCTGAACATACGAGAGTTGTATGTTGTATATTCAGCTTCGGCTCCTGTACCAATGCTTTGGTTGGATGTAAACTACTTGGCTGTTTTAATTTTTTGTTGTAGTCTTTACCATATCATTTCTGGATCATTGTGGTAGAACATTGGACTGTCGTTATTCTGAAACAAAATCTAATTGAATTGCCCTTCAGTGGCTGTTGCTAAGAGCTTCCTTCAAAATATTTTATAAAGTTTTAGGGTTTAAGAAATAAAATTATATCTGGCCGTTAACCTGAAAATAATTTTGGGTATTCTTTCGTTCATGTTTAATAAAAAGCTTTGAAAAATAGATTGACGATCATTTATTTGATTAATCTTCAATACATTCAAAATTTAAAACGTGTTTCTGAAATTGCAAAAAATCACAGTAGAAACTTCTTTTCGAGTTCATGATCTCAATTTCATATGGTGCTACTTAAGTTAGAGTATGGAATTTTGTTAAATTATGTTAAAATGATTTCAGCTGTACTTTGTTCCTTTCATTACCATGGTAAGAATATTATGTGGCTGTATATTTGTTAATTCTTCTTATTTGGTTTCATCATCATTAGTCGGCTTTTAAAGGGGTGTATTAGTGTAGAAATTTGTCAAATATCTTTGATTTTATTATCCTTACAAACCTATTTAGTCCTCATTAGCCTGGTTCTAAGACAGATGCAGTATATCAGTAATTAGTCAAATTGTTGTATTTTCTGTATCTAACCAATCTATCTCTTTCTTCAAGTAAGAAACTGGAAATATGGTGAATGTATACTAACTACCTTGCCTATGCCATTTGGTAATCAATTTGAGTTTCCTGTGTGCACTTAGGTTGCTCGACATCTCATCCTGGCCGGACACGATGTTCATGTGGTCACTGGTGCACCAGATTACGTTTTCACAACTGAAATACAGTCTCCTCGTCTTTTCATCCGCAAGGTTTCTCTATTTTTTGGAAAATGCTTCATGACAAAAGATTTTTGCTTCAGACATGTTCCTTTTTTGTTGTGTCGTTCAGTTTAAATACAATTTTTCTGCAATTCTAGGTACTCTTAGACTGTGGCGCAATTCAAGCAGATGCATTGACGGTTGATCGCCTTGCTTCTCTGGAGAAGGTCTGACTGACTGATAATCAAACAAATAAGCAATGCTTTAAATAATATCATGAAATAATTCTCTTTATTTAACTCACATTTTTACTGGTTGATTTAGTATTCCGAGACAGCCGTAGTTCCTCGTGATTCTATTTTGGCGATGGAAGTGGGGTGGCTGAAATCCATCAAGGCGGATTTAGTGGTAAATAATATCGTTTTAATTATTTCACAAACTACAAAGTTGAAGTTTTTGTAGTTTGGCCCTCACTTGGAGCTCCAGGCCTTAATTTGATAATTCAGTTGTGATTATAGACATTTAGTTGTTTATAATTTGTGTTTGGAGCATAGGAGATACAAGACCAAAAAAGAGGTAAAAGCGAACTCATGGAGCTTTTATTTTACATTTTAGAATGTGGATTGTTCAGCCAGCATGAAATCAAGAAATTTAATAAACAAAACCATAGCTTCATTGGTAAGGCACCTTTTGTTTAGTTATAGTCTGAATCAATAAAACAAAATTTAATGAATAACGTATTTCAAAAACTAAATATTTTGTTTTTCCCATTGCTTTCTTGAGTTCCCAACCTAAGAAAAGAATTGTCAGCTTTTGTGCTTCCAAATGCCATGACACTGACATGATTTTTTTTTTTTCAAAATGACCTTCTGCATGGGTTTTTTATTTTCAATTTTATGCATTCAGGTCTCGGATGTTGTTCCAGTTGCTTGTCGAGCAGCAGCTGATGCTGGAATTCGCTCTGTTTGTGTCACCAATTTCAGGTGATCTCCTCTCCTTCTCTTCATTTCCTTAAATACGGTCCAAGGAAAATGAAAGATTGTAAGAGTGGAAAATGATTGACGCCTGAATTATTATCCATATGAATTTGTTCTGTATCAACAAATTTGTCTTGATTTACATACAAGAGTTCCCTGAGTAGTAGAAAATTTTTATTTCCGTTGGCAGTTGGGACTTCATCTACGCAGAATATGTAATGGTAGCTGGATATCATAAGCGTTCAATAGTGTGGCAGGTGACTATAGCAAAGCTGTCTATTATCATGAATGTTTGTGTGTTCTTTTGCTATTATTGATCTGCCTCAATATAGTAGTTTAAGGTAGCTTCCATATAATTTCTATTCAAGATGCATTAGTAGGACTACCTGACGTAGGTTAAACCTACAATTTTGGATTACGGATTTATAAGACAAACATGCAAGCGTGAAATCCTATAGCAAACTGTTGATATATATATATATATATATTTTTTTTTTTTGATATTTTCTTGCAGCAAGTCTTTTCTGGACTGTCTTAATTCTTCAACTATACACCTAATATTTCCCCTGCTTCATGGTTCTCAATTTGTATTATATCTGCGTTATCACATGTATGTGGAATACTGATATTAGTGAGATTTTGCTTTTGATGATTTCCCTTTTTTTCTCTTGAAACCACAAAGAGACATTTGGTAAGTGTACATGGGAAGACTACTCTTTGACGTTTAAATTTTGATGCCAACACCATGAAACTTATATTCCATCTTTGTCCGTTAGTAAACATAGACAGAAAGAGGTGCATAACTCAGTAGAATTTAGACGGAAAGAGGTGCACAGCTCAGTAGAATTTAGTCAACCAAGTTTTGGGTATCTGAAACTGATTACAGTCTATTTGTTTTTAGTGAACAGAAGAATAAGTTCTTGATATTGTCGCCTTTTAAAATAATAAGCTGGCACTGCTTCAAGTTTAATGATTTGTTCTATCCGGAGGCCATAACTATATCCACGCCTCCAAGTGATGATCAACAAAGTAGATTTGCTCTAGCACTCCATATAGCTCCCTCAAGAGGAATGTTCTTCATGCTTATGCTGATTTATCGAGAGTCGTAACTAAGTAATACAAAATGGGTGGAAGAAAGTGTAGAAGATGCTAGTAGTATATTATTATTTAAAAATGTGATTTACTTGAGAAAGAATAATGTAGGACAATCCTATTCCAGATAGGATTGGTTTTAACTCTTTCTCTCCTTCTTTCTTATATAGAATATGATTTCTTTATTCTTTCTTCTTTAAAATATGATTTCATTTTCTTTCTTGATTAGAGTAGGATTTCTTCTTTCTTTTAGATCAGGATTTTGTTTCCTCTTAGGAAGGATTTTAATTTTCTTTTCTTTTAGGATTTTAGTTTAGTTTCCTTATATTAGTAAGATCGGGGATTTATTTTACGCATATAAACCAAGGCTTTGTACAGTTCTCAATTATCAATTTAATCAGTTCAATACAATAAAATTGTTTTCTGCAAATTTCTAATTTTCAACTTTATTCTTGTTCAAGAATTTCAATTCTTCTTCCACACCAAAAATTGGTATATGAGCAAGGCTTTGCCCTTGCTTGGTGGCTACCTATGGTGGTAGTGGTACGCATCCTTGTGACGATAATAGAAAGATTGCAAAATTACCAATCTTGGTCCAAAATCTGGAACAAATGATGGATATATTCGAAGACACAATTGACAAGAATTTGCATATTTTGACTGCTATGAATGTTGGTTGCTTCAACAAGCCCAGACTTGACAACAGGTGGTGAGTAAATGTCCTTGAGTCCCAACTATGTTTGAATACTCACAAGCTATTAAGGATTCAGTGCAGGTGTACTAGGGAGATATAAAGGAAATTTGAAGCAAGATAAGTGTAGATTTAATTGAAGAAAATTATTCTATTTATTACGTTTAATATACAATGTAGGCACCTATTTATAGTACAAGTGATAATGACTAAAAAAGGAAAAATACAAATCTCCAAAATCTCTAAAATCAATTAATATATTCTTCCTATGGAAAGTAGAATCTCCAATAATCACGGTTCCAATTATTTCGGGATTTCGACACTCCCCCTCAAGTTGGATCGTAAATGTTGATCATATCCAACTTGGAGATGCAATCATCGAATTTCGGTCTAGGTAGCCCTTTGGTAAAGACGTGCAGGTTGTGCTAGTGTGAGAACATATGTCATACAAATAATTCATTCCTCAACTTTTTCGTTGATAAAGTGTCTGTCCACTTCTACATGTTTAGTTTTGTCAAGCTGAACTAGATTGAGGAAAATGTTGATCGCCGCTTTATTATCACAATAGAGTTTGATTGGCAACTTTATTGTGACAAGTAATTCTTCCAAAAGCTTCCTCAACCACAGTCCTTCACATATTCCTTGTGCAACAGCTCTGAACTCAGCTTCAACACTACTTTAGGCTACTACACTTTGTTTCTTGCTTCTCCATATCATCAGATTTTCCCATACAAAGGTACAGTAACACCTCATGTCATCTGTTGATCCTGCTCAATCTGCATCTGTGTAGATTTCAACTTCTCTCCTTTCATTCTTTTTGAAAAATAGCCCCTTTCCAGAGGAGCCCTTGAGATATCTGAGTATTTTATAGACTGCCTCTAGGTGACTTTCCTTCGGTGAATGCATATGTTGACTTACCAGACTTACTGTGAATGCGATGTCAGGTCTTGTGTGTGATAGGTAGATTAGTTTTCCAACTAATCTTTGATATCTGTCAATATCTACTAAATTTCCATCATCTCTCTTTCCCACATCTACAAGTGTATCGCTTGGTTTACATCCTAGCATGCAAGTTTCAATTAGGAGATCAAGGATATATTTCCATTGTGATACACTGATGCCTCGTCTCGATCTAGCAACTTCCATTTCGAGGAAATATCCCATAGGTCCAAGATCTTTCACTTCAAATTCAGTGGCAAGAATTTCCTCAAGTCTTTCTATTTTTACTATATTATCACTTGTCAGAACAATATCATCGACATATACGATTAAAATTGCTTTAGTCCCATCTTCAAAATGCCGAAGAAACATAGTGTGATCTGATTGTCCCTGATAATATCCTTAACTTTTCAATATTTTTGCAAATCTGTCAAATCATGCTTTCGGTGATTGCTTGAGTTCATACAACGATTTTTTTAGCTTGCATATTCGGGTTTTTTTTTCATTTTCCCTGCAAAACCGGTGGTAATGTTATGAAAACTTCTTCCAATTCCCCATTTAGAAATGCATTTTTGATGTCCAGTTGCCGAAGTGGCCCGTCCAGATTTGCTGCTAGCGATAGAAGGACACGGATTGTATTTAACTTTGCTACCTGCACAAATGTTTCTGTATAGTCGATCCCGTAGGTCTGTGTGTATCCTTTGGCAACCAACCGAGCTTTATACCGTTCTATTGTCCCATCAGCTTTGTATTTCAGATTAAAGATCCATTTACATCCAACAGGTTTCTTTCCTTGAGGCAAGTCTGTTACTTCTCAAGTGTCATTTTTTTCCAACGCTCGCATTTTCTCCAATATCGTTTCTCTCCATTTTGGGATTCCCAAGGCTTCCTGGATAGTCCTTGGAATTACGGTACTGTCAAGAGAGATGTAAAAGCACGAAATCCTATAGACAGAGCATTATAGGACATAAATTTTGAAATATGGTGAAGAGTACATGATTGTGTTTGTTTTTTGAGAGCAATAGGTAAGTTAGTATCAGATATTTCGATACTTTCTGAGGATCTGGAGCTATCATCGATTCTGACTCTCTTGGTGCATCGGATGTGAGTGTCTCCATGTTCTTTGATTTTAGCTTTTGTGAATAAACTAATATCTCCTTAACATGTTTTTCTACATCTCCCCCTTAATTCAAGTTTTCATCTATTGATGGCATCCTAGAATTAGATGGTGGGGTAAGTACAGGAGGGGAGAGACTGTCAAAGAACCGATCTTCACGTAAGGTCTTCCCCTGAAGAGAGGTTTTCTCAAAGTACGGAATATTTTCGAAAAAAGTGACGTCAAGAATGACGAAGGTCCTTTTTATGGTAGGGTCATAGCATTTGTAGCTTTTTTGTGTAGAAGAATATTCGATCAGCACACATTTAATTGCTCGAGGATCAAATTTGCTTCTGTGATAAGAGTGAACATGAACAAATGTAGTGCACCTAAACACTCTTAGGGATACATTAGAGCTTAGACGAGAAGTTGGGAAGTATTTCTGAAATTTCTGGAGGGGTGTTTCGAAGTGTAGAGTGCGACTAGGCATCCGATTAATTAGATAAGTGGATGTAAGATTAGCGTCCCCCCAAAATATTTGAGGCATGTTTGTGGTAAACATTAAGTCACGAGCAAATTCTAGAATAAGTATTTTTGCGTTCGGCAATCCCATTTTGTTGGGGAGTGTCGACGCAAGAACTTTGATGAATTATTCCATGTATTTGGAGGAAGTCTCCCATGATGTTATTGAAGTATTATGTGCCATTGTCTGTGTGTAGCACTTGAATTTGTGTCTGAATCATGGAATGGAAGTTGATAAATACTGAACGAACTTCAGATTTATCTTTTAGTAGGTAAATCCAACTAAGTCGAGTGTGATCGTAATAAATGTAACAAACCATTTTGCATGAGTATGATTTGAGACTCGTGAGGGTCCCCATACATCACTGTGTATCATGGTGAATGGCTTTGAGGGTTTGTATCCAGATATTGGAAATGATGTACGTTGATGTTTTGCAAACCCACAGATTTCACATTGAAGATTAATTGACTCTTTATTCAAGAAGATAGAAGGGAAAAAACGTTACGTTTCAAGTATTGAAAGTTGGGATGACTCGTTCTAAAATGCCATAACATAATTTCACTATATCTAGGGACATATGTAGAATCACAAACTTTAATTTGACACAGTTCGCTCACATCAGCCTCTTCAAAGTAATCGAGTGCTTCACTTTCCTTAGCACTGCCAACCGTCCTTCCAGATGATAGGTCCTAAAAAACACAGTGAGATGGAAGAAATTTAGCTGAGCAATTGGAAGTTTTTGTTAACTGACTTGTAGACAATAAATTGCATGATAAATTCGGAATGTGAAGGACAGATTCTAAAGTTATAAAATCATAAATTCGAATACTCCCTTTTCCTGCCACAGTAGATAGGGAACCATATGCAATTTTAACTTTAAGATTACCAGCACATGTCGAATATGAAGTAAATAGATGACAGGAATCCGTCATGTGATCAGATGCTCCAGAGTCAATATCCAGGGAGTTCTAGATTGGGTAACGGATTTTAAAGCTCTCAAAAGGTTACCTCTGTGAGCTAGTGAACTAGAAGGATTGTTCGCGGAGGTTTGACTCGATGATTGAAGGCTGGAAAACATTTTGTAGAGTTGTTCCATCTGCTCGACATTAAAAGCACTGTTAGACTCCTTGGATTTTTCAATTTGATGATCAACAAACACTTAATATCCTCGATTTCTATTATTTTGCCTCGGTTTCCAATTGGCTGGCTTTCCGTGAATGTCCCAACATGTATCTTCCTTGTGTCCTGGCTTGCGGCAGTGTTCACACCAGGGTCTACCCGTTTGCTGTTTTGAACTCGACCCAATTGTTGACCCTTTAGAATGTAAGCCCAATGCTCCAGGCCTATCACTAGAATTAATCAACCTAATATTAGAACCTGGCCCAATAGAAGCAAATTCTTTTTTAATATTTGCAGGCCCACTCTTAAAATTGGATGGCCCATTATTGCGAGGCCCAAATCCTTTCATCACTAGGCCTGAGGCTTCAATTTCGGACCCAGACCCATTCAACATCACTCTCCGACGGCTCTCTTCATGCCTTACCTCTACGAACACCTCTCGCGGCAACAATAATGGTTTTCGACTGAGTATTATGCTCCTTACGTCATCCAAATCCCGGTGGAGCCCATCCAAGAACTTAAAAACTCGTTCATTCTCTAGCTTTTTCCGATAATACACGCTGTCTTCCGGGCACTTCCACTTCTCCTCAGAACTCAGGTCAAGTTCCTGCCATAGCGTCGTCATATCAAGGTAATAATCGATCACCTCACGTTATCCCTGCTTCGTCTGCCACAATCGGGACGATTTCGAATATTTATGATGAATTCTTAGAATCAAAATACATCTCGTTCACTGTGTCCCAAATGTCTATTGCCGTAGGTATATATGTTTTTCCAATTGAGGGCTTCATCGAGTTGACAAGCCAAGCGGTCACCATTGAATTCTCCGATCTCCATCGTTGAAGAAGAGCAGCGTCGGTAGGCATCTTCGTCTCTCCGGTTAGATACCTAAGCTTTCCTTTTCCATCAATTATTAGCTTGATGGATTGTGCTCATTCTCTGGAGTTTTTTCCATCTAATTTTTCTACGGTGAGTTGAAACGATGAGTTTTCTATTCCTCCTAAGCTTATGGCAGAGGTGGCCTCTATTTCACCGTTGAAGGATTCAGAGGTCATCAAGCCTCCGTTGGCGGCAGCTTTTGTCATTCTACCGGCTCTGATACCATGTAGATTTAATTGAAGAAAATTATTCTATTTCTTACGTTTAATGTACAATGTAGGCACCTATTTATAGTACAAGTGATAATGACTAAAAAAGGAAAAATACAAATCTCCAAAATCTCTAAAATCAATTGATATATTCTTCCTATGGAAAGTAGAATCTCCAATAATCACGGTTCCAATTATTTTGGGATTTCAACAATAAGGCATGAGAGAAAAGTCTATTGGCTAGTGATTGTGAGGCCTCAATTCTTGATGTAGGATGTAGAAGATCATACCCATGGAAGTAGTGACAACATTGAATCTAAAGCATTTGTGAAAACTTTAAATTTGAAGATCGAAAAATACTCTTGATATCAAGTTTCACTAGTTAAGGAGGGGGAGGGGGTATTTTTCGAATACTAGTGTAAACAAAGGGCTAAGGTAGATTATGATGTTAAACAAATATCATTCAAAATGATCAGCATCCTGTCGATCGTGATATTACAATGGAGGTAGAAAAGCATGTGCAAGTTGAAAATTCGATATATGTTGATTTCTTATACATGGAAATTGACAATAAATTTAAGTATAAGGATAAAAAACACTGGTCAAATTGCAATTAATTATCCTAAAATCGAGCCACACTCCGTGATGAATAAGTTGAACTTAGAAATGTCCAATTGAAGAAAAAAGGAATTAAACTTTCAATCACGAAGGAATCCAAAGTGAGACTTGTCAAATTGAGAATAAATATTTTGTTGACCTTCTTTACGATTTTAGTGTCGGCGAATTGCATAAGCATAAGCGCAATATGGACAGTGTGGATTTGAGTCCTCGCACCAATTTTTTTGTATTGAAGAAAGCATCATTTGGCATTATAGCAAAAGATGGGAAGCATGAAAAATTGAAAACAGGAAGGAATTGAGGGTGAGAATCGAATCATGCTTCGTTTAGGGAGGAATGCGACGTAGGAATTGTCGGTCAGAAAAATATAATGGACAAGGTAGGAGCAAAGATGACATTAAACAAGACAATTGAAGACTACGTTTATCGAGCACATCAAAAAATTGATATTTCTTCAATATTAAAATTGACATAAAGTTTTGAATATTTTCTTCCCAATTGATTGATTTTCTTTTCTTTAGCCAAACTCGAAAACCATTTTTTTTTTCAAGTGGGGAAAACATTTTCCAAATAGGATTTGTTTTATCTCTCTCTTCTTTATTATGTAGAATAAGATTTTTTTTCTTATTTAGAATATGATTTCTTTTTTGATAAGGAAATATGATTTTTTCTTTTTTTTTTGTTTCTTTATATTAATAAGATTATGGAAATATATTGCCTATTTAAACAAAGACTGTGTCCACTTTTCAATTATCGATTAAATCAAGTCTAACACAATAAAATTATTCTCTACAAATTTTTTAGTTTTTACTTTATTCTTGTTTCAAGAATTCCAATTTCTCTTCCGCACCAAAGAAAAAGTAATAATAACAATGAGTAAAGGTGGTTTCTAGTATTCATCGAAAATTAAATGTCACTATTAAATTGGTGCTAGTGATCCCTGGGTGGGTGGGGGTCTGTTACCATTGAAATATGATACTTGCAAAAGTGTTTAAAACTGTCCACCATCCTTTCCATTACCTTAAAAAATTCTACTAACTTTCTCTTTCATAACTAGAATCTGTAACATAAAGAAAAGAGAAACATATTGTAGCTTAATCTGACACCTTCAGAAGGAAAAGAAGGGTCCTGCAGTTATAAAGCAGCTTTGTGTCTTTATTGGATTTCATGTTTGGGGTAAAAATATCTTATAAGTGGAACAACCGTGCAGTAGTCAAATCAATCTCTCTTTTAGCACTTCATCTTCTCTCATAGGAAGGTTCCTAAATACTTTGATATTTTCTTGGTTAGTTAATGATTGTTCCCGATTTGTCATGAGTTACACTACCTTTCTGCATCTGTTCACTTTGTTGGAAATCATTTTGAATTTTTCTACCCTTTCTTGCTTTTCTATTAATAAAATATTTTGGCTTTAGGTGCTCATTTTATTCATTGTGGAGTCATTTTATTGTTGATGCAGATTGCAGAGGATTACTCTCATTGTGAATTTCTTATCCGCCTCCCTGGATACTGCCCAAGTATGCCAACACGTCTCATTACCAATGATCTTTTTGTTATTTTGCTCTTAATTTTTGCCTTATCAAATCTAAAGATGGATGGTAAATACTACAGTGCCTGCATTCCGGGATTCAATGGATGTGCCTCTGGTAGTGAGGAGATTGCACAAGTCCCGTGAGGAGGTATGCGATACAAATTTTTCTATAGAATTTTATTGATGGCATTGTTGGTAGATGTACTTATTGTGTAAAATGTAAATCATTCATTTTCTTTATCATGTCCAGGTGAGGAAAGAACTTGGAATTGGAGAGGATGTGAACGTTGTTATTCTCAACTTTGGCGGACAGGTAACTGCAGTCATTTTGTGAAGATTTTATTGGATGATTTTTAGGAGTTTTTTATGCTGGCTGGTTCAGGTTTTGCTTTCATTGTGAATACATTATAAGATGGTCTCTATTTGCAGCCGTCCGGCTGGACATTAAAGGAAGAGTACCTGCCTCCTGGTTGGCTTTGCCTGGTATCTTATGCTTTCCAGTCTTTGCACCTGTTGGGTGCTTGGTGAAGTGTATTGAGATGTTCTGCCATCAAGGTTAAATGTTGTTTTCTTCCTGGATTAGGTTTGTGGTTCTTCCGATAGTCAGAACCTTCCTCCAAATTTTGTAAAGCTAGCAAAAGATGCGTATACTCCTGATCTGATTGCTGCATCTGATTGCATGCTTGGTTAGTCAATAAATCTTTATGCATAGCTGAAATGTATTTTTTGACATCAAATAGTTATCATAGCATCCTTGTAGTATTTTTTTTTTTTTAATTCTGGATAGAAAAACATATTTTTATTAATTATAGCAGCCATATAATATCTCAGGAAAAATTGGATATGGAACAGTTAGTGAGGCCTTGGCATACAAGGTACCATTTGTCTTTGTGCGTAGGGACTACTTCAATGAAGAACCATTTCTGAGAAACATGCTTGAGGTGAGATCTCATTGCCGCTCTTGCTTCTCATTAATGATTGTTCTTTTCCCTCTCTTTAATATATCCAACATCTTGTTAAATATACTATTCTCTTTTCTTCTCGTTTTGTTGTTGTTGTTGTTTTTTTTTTGGTTTTTTTTTTTTGAGAAAATATATTATCACTCCGGATTAATGAATGCTTGGTCCTTATTAGTTCTACCAGGGTGGTGTTGAGATGATTAGGCGGGATTTACTCACTGGACATTGGAGTCCATATCTTGAACGTGCAGTTAGTCTGAAACCATGCTATGAAGGGGGCACTAATGGTGGAGAGGTATTTTTGTTTTTCTTTGTGTGGAATATCATTTTTTTTTCTTTCGCATAGATAACATGAATTCGAAGGTATTTCAATTATGTTGAAATTCTATTATATTATTTTTCCTCAGCAAGTATCCTACCATCCTGTACAAGGAAAATGCAAAAAATGATGCAAATTAACAGAGTGAGCATGAGAGTGTGTCTTCCAGACAAAATCGAAAGCAAAATATTTCTGTCAAAGATATCTTCATGGTTACACATGTTTTTAGACATGCAGCAAAATTCTAGGAAATGGACAGAATCTGATGAGGGTATAACTTTTAACAATTATTTACATTTCCATTTCATTCTTAATTTGGTAATACCATTCCTAGCATTATGTTTTTAAGTTGCAAGTTTTCATGGAATGTAGCTTGGTGAAGACAAAACACCATTTCTAGTGAATATTAAGTTCTTGATAAAATGTTGGACTAGGCACAACGATAATTATATCCATCGCTAGAGACTTTATTGTCATGTTTCTTTTCATAAAGTTCACGATCTACAGAAGAAACGCATAGTGTTCAATTTAGATTGCAATTCTTTATACCCTTGTGGGAGAAATGTCATGCTCATCAGTAATATTCTAGACAATCCTCAAGATGAACAATCAATATTTATTTTAGTGGTATTTGTTGCCACTCTTTTCTTTTAGGTTTTTTAATAGGCGTGGTATTGCTGCTTTATTGTTTCAGAGTTATATTGGAAATTTATGATTTTTTATAATTGGTAAAATTTTAGGTTGCAGCTCATATATTGATGGATACAGGCTCTGGAAAAAACTATACGTCAGATAAGGTAAGACCAAGATATGTAACTTCTGGTATTGCTGAAAATGTGTGAGAAATTTGAAACTTAAAAGCAGAGACACATCACCAGAGGTGTTTAAAGTGAAAATTGAGATGATTCTAGTAACAAATACTGATTTTTTAAACCACTAAGTAGATTGAATTTCCTTGTTATTTGTAGCTTAGCGGTGCAAGGAGATTGCGTGATGCCATCATTCTTGGGTATGAATTGCAAAGAGTTCCTGGAAAAGATCTCTGCATTCCAGAATGGTATGCAAATGCGGAAAATGAACTTGGTCTTCGTACAGGATCACCTACTGCTGAAATGAGCGATGATAGTTTTGCCATGCCTTCGTGAGTTTCTTCATTTTCTCCATGATTCTTACTGTTCTTTGTAAATTGAACCGCTGAATGCTTTCTTATGTCAACATTTTCACACTTCTTTTGCTAGATACCCTGAAGACTTTGAGATTCTTCATGGAGAACTTCTGGGTCTATCTGATACTGCGAATTTCTTGAAGTGCTTGTCAGAATTCGAGGTTGTTTTCGATTATGGAAAGAATACTGAGAAGCGCCAGATGAGGGAGCGAAAAGCTGCTGCTAATCTCTTTAATTGGGAGGTATCTTGTTTTATTCAGTTCAGTTGGCCCAACATTTGCTTCATATTTACACTTGGTTTCATAGATGTACTTTCTTCAAATTTAACGCGATGTCATCTTTTTATCATTTATTCAATCACGGGATTCTGAAATGAGTAGTAAGATGCGATTTTAATGTTATTTATTTATACTGAAATTTTTTGGTAATTGACTACCCTTGTTGCTCTATTGGAGGTATCATTTTGTCCTCTGCATACCCGATACCCGTGGGCCCTGCCCCGAACGGGGCGGGGATTACCCGCTTAATCGGGTATTCGGGGCGAGGAATTTTGCCCCGGGGCGGGGATGGGTAATGGGTGCCCCGCCCCATCCCGTTTAATTTTTTTTTTTTTAGAATTCAATACTTTAAACGGAAAATTTCACGAAATTTTATTAATTCTAATAGAAAGTGGAAACTAAAATTATTTGTCTTAATCTAATGAGTGGGGGCAATAATATAAATTATCAAAAACTTAAAAAAAAAAAAAAAATTAAACGGTGTAGTAAACGCCCCGCCCCGTCCCGTCCCGTCCCGTCCCGTTGCCATCCCTACCTCTGCATCTATGGTGCAATGCTAGACATTCAAGATGTTTGACTTGTCTGACCATTCTCCAGGATGATAATCTTTTATGTTCATTTTTTTCTCTTAAGTTACCATCTTTGGAACAATTAGGAAACAATTAATTGATAATCTTCAAAATCTCAAAGCACTAAAAGGAAGTAATATCATGGTAATGAAATTTGGGTGACTATTATGTTGGTTTGTCTACATGTATGTTTGTATTGATAATTATCCAAGTCGTTTGCTACCCCTCTGGACATTAAGGAATCATCTTTCCTTTATAGATACTGATATACAAGTAAATTTTATTTTCTCCATGAACATTGACTGATGTAGGAAGACATTTTTGTGGCAAGAGCACCTGGAAGGTTAGATGTCATGGGTGGAATTGCAGACTACTCTGGAAGTCTTGTATTGCAGGTATATTACCCTACCGAACATCAGATTTGAATAAGAATAGAAAAAGAGCACTGTTTGTTCTTCTGGATTATTTATTTATTTATTTTTGGGGGTGGGGGGGTGTTTGTGGAGGTATCAATCCTCGAACCCTTTGACCTCTATTGTGGAAATAACTTTCTTTAACCAACTGGGACAAGGTGAATTGGTTTGGTCTTCCAGATTTAGCCCCTGTTTGGCCCCCATTTTGGGGTGTTGAAAATTTTTGGAATAGTGATTGATGGGAGAATGTGTGGTAGAAAAGTAATGAAAAATTTTAGATTTGTGTGTAATATTATTTTATTTGATGAATGTGTGGTTGAAATGAAGAGAGAAAAAAAATTAATGTAATGTAATGGAAAAAAATGGGGGCCAAACGGAAGCTATATAATAACTCAAAAAATTGAGACGAAAAGAAGAAAAAATATTTATATATAAAGAGGGGATGATATAGAAANCCCCCCCCCCCCCCACCCCCACCCCTCATGATCAATATGCTATGCATACATTTAGTGTCTTCACTTTAGAGGTTCTTATATCTCGTTGCTCTGATGATATTCTCAATAATAATATTTAAGATATCTACAGATGCCAATTAGAGAAGCTTGCCATGTTGCTGTGCAAAAGATTAATCCAACTAAACAACGACTGTGGAAGCATGCTCAGGCTCGACAAAGTTCTAAAGGACCAGAGCAAACCCCCGTTCTTCAAATTGTATGTATTTGGTGGTTAAGTTGTTTTAACTGATAACCCTGCCATTATGAGTTAACTTGCAACCGACAATTATGTCACATAGGATGTAATAATATAACTTTTAGCTGTTTTTAATGAGAATTAAAATACACCTTGGCTCATAAAATGGGTGAGGGCATATTATTCTGATTTAATATTCTTCTGATTTCAGCTTCTACTTGAACTCTTCATGTCTCTGAAGACAAGTTTGAGTGCCTTTTGTTATTGTATATTAATGTGTCAGGTATCATACGGGTCAGAGTTGAGTAATCGTGGGCCAACCTTTGATATGGATCTATCAGATTTCATGGATGGTGAGCAACCATTGTCATATGAAAAGGCCAGAAATTACTTTGACCGAGATCCATCCCAAAGGTTATATTTACTTTGTGTTCTATTTATCTAATAATGAATGTGCTTTTACATTTTATACTAACAAAATTCCCATTCTAGATGGGCTGCTTATGTTGCAGGAACAATTCTGGTTCTGATGAAAGAACTGGGCGTCCGCTTTGAGGATAGTATTAGTGTTCTGGTATGCGTCACTCTACAAATTAACCATTTTGATATATCTGCATACACCATTTATCATCATTTCACTTTATTAACAGATGGTTAACATTTGATTCTATTGCATACATCCAGCAATCAGCCTGTCTGATGATTTCCATTGTTCAGATTGGCCAAAATTCATTATGTTAGGTTTTTACCACTTGGCATCAATTATATTGATGAACTTCGCAATTTTTGAAGTGTTAACTTTTGACGTTATTCAGATTGCTCAAAAATGGTCCATTATGAGTTTATTCATTCATGAGGTGTATTAACTTCCAATATTATGTTCATTTTCCCTCAAAAATTGACCAACCAAGCATGTCTTTGATGACTTTGATGTGAATCTTGAATTTCTCGTGCTCTTTATTTCCGATTAATACTCAAATATAGAAGATGGTGCCAGGCTGCATAGTATTTGAGAACTTCTAGATTATACATTGTTTTGTTACCACAATTAGAACATGTCAAGTAAGCTGCTTATGGCTTATGCTCATTCTTCCAACATGAAGGTAAACAATTTAGACACTTCTTTCAATATGCGTACAACCTGGCAATATTGGGTCAAAATGAGTGTCAAATATATTGGTTTATTGTTAATATGAGAAAACAAACAAGATTAGTCATTTGGTATCTTTTTTTTTTTTTTTTTTTGAAAAAAATTTTTTTAAGTTATGTTTTTTTTGAAAATAAGTGGTAAAAAAGTATGGAAAAATTTTG
>CAIGRB010000376.1:0-31750 GCA_903798255.1 Fraxinus quadrangulata | reverse complement strand
ACGAAGTCGGAGAAAATCGAATTTTGGGTCCAGAAATTTTTGCGAGGATAGTGCAAGCAATTGATAAAATTAGAAACAGAATAAAGTCAGCTCAAGATAGACAGAAAAGCTATGCAGACCAACGAAAGAAATTGGTAGAATTTGAAGTCGGTGAAAAAGTGTTGCTAAAAGTTGCACCAATAAAAGGGGTTGTTAGATTTGGCCAGAAGGGAAATTTGAGATCTCGATTTGTAGGTCCTTTCAAAGTTAAACAGAATTGGGAATGTGGCATACCATGTCGCATTGCCACCTGGACAGTGCATTATGTATTGCACCTATCAATGCTTAGAAAGTATGTGCATGATCCCGAGCATGTGATAAGCTACAACTCATTAGAAGTAAAAATGGATCTGACGTATGAAGATGCCTCTTTGGAAATTATCGTAAGGCAAGTACATGCATTAAGGAATAAAGAAGTTGCCGTGGTTAAGGTTCGATGGAAAAATCATAGAGTCGAAGAGTTTATTTGGGAGAAAGAATGGAAAATAAAAGCTAAGTATCCAAAACTTTTCGACTAGATAACGTAATTTTGAGGATGAAATTTATTTAAGGGAAATGGATGTAGCACCCCGAATTTTATACTCACTACTTCAATATAGACCTAGATTAATTTAATATTGATCATTTAGCAAATGGAATAGTCCATGTCTAGCCTTTTGGGTCACATTAAAGTTCCAAAGTTATAAGTGTTGAACTTAACTACTTATTTGCATGAAGGATTAATTTCCTCATGTGTATCTTTATAGAATCTATCATACATTTTATTTAGGTTGAATATTTAAATATTATAGAATTTGATAAAATATAAATCAATATTATACTCATTTTGTAGCTCGTGATAAATAATATAAATTGGGCTCAACAAAAAGTAATTTTGAATTAGTTATATCCGAGTTATTCTAATAGGAGGAAAATTATTTTTTTCAAATATTTTATTTATATAAAAAAAGGAATAAGAAGCTTTCATTACACGTCCGGTTACATGGGAAAATGAAAAGGTACATTATAATTTAATCAATTAAACATAATTAATCCCATTAACCTTAATAAATAACTAAATTAATTAACCTCATTAATTCTTAATTAAATTGAGGGGTTGCTTGAGCCCAACCCCTTTTTTTTACAAAAAAACGTATTTTGCAATAGTGTTATGATAAAGAATGTATGGTTAAAAAATAAAAATAAAAAGTTTTGGGCTTACTTGTAATATTATTTTATTGAAAAATGTGATTAAAATGGAGTCAAATCAAGAATTCATTTTGATGGAAAAATGAGGCTCAAACAAGGGCTGAAATGCGTTTGATTTGAATTATTTAACTTGAAATGCGTTTAAGTTGATTTGAAGTTACGTATGAGAATTTTATATATATGTCTTGAGGTGAGAGTTTTATTTTAGGAATTTCAATAGTTCATTTTTCATTTTCATACATGTGCTCTTTTCATTCTTATATTTTATCATTTCAAGCCATATTTTCAAAATTTGTCAGTGTTAATTGAGGTAAGAATACAGTGTAGTGGTAAATTCTTATATTTTTAGATATTTATATAGCCCACGTATGGTGGCCATTATTTGGAGAAAATATTATTTGAATAGTGAATTTTTGAATAATGTGTGGTGGAAAAGTAGGAAAAAGTTTTTGGTTATGTGAATGTGATTAAAAATGAGTATATATAAAAAAGAAATATTTTAAGGCCTTTTAATTGTCCAATTGATACTAGGATTCAACTTAAATTTCTCATATGTAGAGTTTTTGGTTTCAAATATTGGGAAACGCGAAAGAAATCCGTGAGGGGTAAGGGAATATTCCCTCCCAAAAAGGACAATACGTAGGAAAATGACTGGCCATGAGGCTCGGGTTTTGTAGATATCTTGGGTTCGAATTATCAAAGATCAAACAGTCGAGAGAATTTCTGTGAAAATCCTTCGTCACTTTTCTATTCTATTCCCATTATATATATAGTACAATCAATTAAGTTACAAGGAAAGTAAATCAATACAATATTAGCTAACTAGAAGGAAAGTCTTCAATTGCTCAAACTATATATGGTAACCAAATTTCTCAATTATATACGGTAACATCCCCCCTCAAATTGATGCTGGGAGGTCAACAAGCAACAATTTGCCAACAAGGAATTGATGCCGTTTCCGAGAAAGTGCTTTGGTCAAGACATCGGCCACTTGGAGATCAGAAGAAACGTAAGGAAGGGATATCACATGATCCGTCAAGGTATCCCGAATAAAATGACAATCAACCTCAATGTGCTTGGTGCGCTCATGAAATACAGGATTGCTTGCAATCTGAATAGCACTAGTGTTATCCGCATGAAGAGGAGTAGGACTAGTCTGAGGAAACTCAAGCTCCGCCAGAAGACCACGCAACCAAAGAATCTCAGAACAAGCGGTAGACATAGCACGATACTCAGCCTCAGTAGATGATTTAGAAACACGGTCTTGTTTCTTACATTTCCAAGATACTAATGCATCACCCAAAAACATACACCAACCGGTAGTAGAACGACGCGTATCCGGACACCCAGCCCAATCAGCATCACTATAGGCAAAAAGTTGAAGAGAAGACCCCCGAGGGAAGAACAAACCACGAGTAGGTGTTCCACAAAGATAGCGAACAATACGACGAACAGCTGCAAGATGAAGATGTCGGGGTGAGGCCATAAACTGGCTGACCTGATGGACGGCATAGGAGATATCCGGGCGAGTAGTAGTCAAATAGATAAGACTCCCAACCAAGCGACGATATAGAGTAGGATCATCAAGAAGGTCCCCATCATCAATCCGGTACTTGACATTGACTTCCATAGGAGTATCGACAGATGAAGATTCCCCGAACCCAGCTAAGTCAACAAGATCCTGAACATATTTATGTTGGTTTAAGAAAATACCATTTCATGTGAAAATTTGCATGCAATAACTGTTGTAGCTTAAAAATGAAACCACTATCAGTGCCAGTAAGGATGATATCATCCACGTAAACCAAAAGAAGAACAATACCCGAGGCAGACTTGTGGATAAAAAGAGAATAATCATACTGACTCTGTACAAAACCAAAGGTGATGAGTGTGCTACGAAACTTCTCAAACCAAGCCCGAGGAGCCTGTTTGAGCCCATAGAGAGAACGTCTCAGCCGACATACATCATGCGAAGATGAGGTAGTCATACCAGAAGGAAGCTTCATATAAATCTCTTCATGAAGATCGCCATGAAGAAATGCATTCTTCACATCCAACTGATGAAGGTCCCACGACTGGGAGGCAGCAATAGCCAAAATGATACGAACCATGGTCATTTTGGCGACAGGAGCAAAAGTCTCCTCATAGTCAACTCCATATTCCTGTCTATTCCCCAGTGCGACAAGACGTGCTTTGTACCTATCCAAAGAGCCGTCAGAACGAAGTTTCACAGAGAAAACCCATTTACTTCCGATAGGCTTCACATGAGGGGGACAAGGCACAACATCCCACGTGTGATTCTCCTCAAGTGCCTGAAGTTCTGCGGAGATTGCCTTTTGCCAACACTCATGTTCCATGGCCTGTTTGTAACAAGAGGGAATAGAAATAGAAGATAAAGTAGCGACAAGAGAAACAGGAGAGGAGAAGCCATACCGATCAGGTGGACGAGAAGGACGTGTAGACCGACGAAAACAGGGGAGAGCCGTACTAGGATCAGGTTCCGGGGCAAGATTGCGAGGGGGCTCAGACGGTGCAGGACAAAGCGCATGATGACGGCGTGCATACACAAGACCGGGTTTAAATCGTGACCCAACAGATGGAGAATCAGAGAAGCTAGGCAAAACAGATAAAGAAGTAGAAGACGGCTCAACATGAGACGTAAAAAAATATTGGTTTTCAAAGAAGACCACATTCCTAGAAATACGAATACGTTGAGCATGGGGATCATAGCAAACATAACCTTTTTGAGAGATGGCATAACCAAGGAAAGCACACTTAACAGACTGAGCAGTAAGTTTATGTCGCTCATGAACAGGAAGATGTACAAAACAAACACATCCAAATGTTCGGAGAGCAGAATAAGACGGTAAATGGCCAAGCAACTTAAAGAATGGAGAAGCATGATTTAAAGTAGGAGAGGGTAAACGATTAATTAAATGAACCGAAGTGGAAAGTGCTTCACACCAGAATCGAGAAGGTACAGAGGATTCAAGTAAAAGTGTTCCGACCATATCGAGAAGGTGACGGTTCTTTCTTTCAGCAACACCGTTTTGTTGCGGCGTGGAAGGACAAGAACGTTGGGAGATGATACCTTTACTTTGGAGAAAGTTCTGAAAGTCATTGGACATATATTCCCCTCCAGAATCAGATCGTAAAATTTTTATGTCACGAGAAAATTGAGTCCCAATAAGAGCAAGGAAACGTTTAAAGACTGAAAAGACTTCAGCCTTGGCTCGTAAAAAATAAACCCACGTAAAACGACTGAAATCATCGATGAAGGTAACAAAGTACTTATAATGCGCATGAGAAACAATAGGCGAAATCCCCCAAACATCACTATGTATAATATCGAAACATTGCGAGGCACGAGATCCATGAGAGGGAAAAGGTAAAGTCTTACTTTTGCCAATTTTGCACGCAGTACAATCAAAGGAAAAATCAGAAGAACATGCGATATTACCCAATAGATTAGAATGAACTAAAGTACGAAGTACAGCTGTGTGTGGGTGGCCTAAACGTCTATGCCACAACTGATTATTAGTACTAAAAGCATTACATGCAAAAGAAAGTAAAAGAGAACGAGGAAAAGGGGAAATATTTAAGGGAAAGAGACGTCCCACTTTAGGTCCCTTCGCGATCATCGTCCCGGACACCGGATCCTGCACAACACAACCAGAACGAGAGAAATGAACATCATAATTACTATCAACCAATTGACCAACCGAAATTAAGTTTGTAGAGAGATTAGGAGACACAAAAACATCTGTTAAAGAAGAGGAAAGATCACCAACAGCGCTAATAGGCAGAGAACTGCCACTAGCGGTGTGAATTTTTAGATCGCCATTATATTTTCTGACATTGGAAAGAGGAATAGCAGAGTTGGTCATATGATTAGAGGCGCCGGAGTCAAAGAACCAAGTCGGAGAAGAGGGTGTATGAGTACCTGAGAGTCCAAAAGCAGAGAAAGCAGAATTGATCATTTGTTGTACCATTTCAGGAGTGAGAGTGGACACGGGAGCAGGAGCGGAAACACCGTGTGAAGCAGTAGGCAAAGTCGCAAAGCTAGGGGCAGCAGTGGAGGTATGATAGGCAGTGGTATGCTTCTTTTCAGGCCGAATAGGACAAACAGAGATGTGATGACCTTGTTTCTTGCAATAGTTACAGTATTTCTTTGGACAATCCCGAGAAATGTGACCAAAACCTTTACAATTATAGCACTGAATAGCACGCATGTCGCGACCCTTGTGTCTTCCTTGTGCTGCATAAGCCACAGTAACAGGAGCACTAATAGAGTCCTTATGTTCCATGGTAGCCTGAGTAACTATACGTTGCTCCTCACGAAGAAGTTCACCTAAACAAGTATCCAAGTTTGGAACAGGATGACGATTCATCAAATTAGATCGGGCAGTCTCAAAGTCAGGACGTAGCTTCATCAGAAATTGATCCCTCTTGCTTGTCTCATGCACTGTTTGAACAGCAGATAAAGCTGCAGTGGGAACATTAGCATAAATTATATCTGCATATTCAGCCCAAAGGTTCTGAAAACCCGAGAAGTATTCTTCAATCGAAAGGCTTCCCTGTGTAAAAGTAGCCATCTCATACTCCAATTGAAAACGTCGAGCTGTGTTGTCCTGCTTGTAAATTTTACTAAGATAGTTCCACATATCAGCAGCAGTTTTGTAAGGCCTCAGATTGAGAATAAGGTGAGGCTCAACTGAACTAAGGATCCAAGTCATAACCCGAGCATCCTTAATTTCCCACTTTAACAAAGCCTCTGTATCTCCAGGAGCGGGATCACTTCCATCGAGATGGCCCCACAATTCTTTTCCTTTGACAAATAATTGGAATTGAAACTCCCAGGCCGAGTAATTCTTCCCATTAAATCGAACAAGAAACGAATCCAATTTGTCCAATGACATGATTAAATTTTTTTATTTTTATTTTTATTTTTTTAAAATTAAATCACACTACAACCCGCCAAGCCCAATGAAGAAATTACCAAACACACCCAATGGACCAATCACGTCAGCCCATTAATATCAACAGCCCATTAATTCCACGAGCCCGTTCCAGAGACGTTAGAAAAATGTCGATCAGAAATTGAGTCCAAATCTGACCGAAAATACGCTGAAGACACAGAGCTGAAGAAGGAGACGACAGACTTCTCCCAACCCTTGACCCAGGTGACCGCAGGCAGAACAAGAGGCGACCCAGTCGATCGAAGGTAGGGCGCGCCTGAAACGTCGAGAAACTATACCCGACAGAGCCGAAAACACGAAGAAGAGGGCCAAAACGCGAGGAAGAAGATCGGGACACGAAGAAGAGGACCAGAATCCACTCGCCCAGCACCGTCCGACCGCAGCAGGTAAGACTTTAAAACCACAGCTCTGATACCATATCAAAGATCAAACAGTCGAGAGAATTTCTGTGAAAATCCTTCGTCACTTTTCTATTCTATTCCCATTATATATATAGTACAATCATTTAAGTTACAAGGAAAGTAAATCAATACAATATTAGCTAACTAGAAGGAAAGTCTTCAATTGCTCAAACTATATATGGTAACCAAATTTCCCAATTATATACGGTAACACGAATCCTGGGAGGGGCAAAAGAAATCCGTGAGGTGTAACGACCCATTTTTTTTATAGTTTAAATAGTTTCAAAACATTTCATTTAGTAATTAAATAAACATGTCAAACAACCCAACGTGAAATTCTAGTTCCAATAATAAATAAAAATATGTAGGAAACATATCCAAATAAAATACGTTCCAAATAACAAGATCTACGTGATAAATAAGCCAAAATAATGCTAAAGAAATAAATACATAGTCACGTTATACCGAATTATTTATTTAGTTCCATATATCCTGACACCACCACACCACCTCATCGCCCGCCAACTAACGTTCTAACATGTGAGTAGGGGAAAAAAGGTGACTACATGAGAATATTCAGTAGGACACGAAAATCATGGTGCAATTCCAAATAAAATATTTAGTTCATGCGTAAAAATTCAAACCATCAATAAACCGAGAAGCTGTGATGTGAGGAGCTTCATAAATATAGCAATTGTGCAATAACTCTTCGAAGTGCACTAGATACGCACTAAGTTTACTACCATAGTCCCGACAATCACCTTATGAGTCTAGTTGTGTTATTCTTGAAGATGAGAAATTATCTAGTGTTGTTACCTAAGTTAAACAGTCTACCTGTCCTCGATTCCATGTTGAAGTTGTTCTTGCCTAATATTTTGTGATATATTGGCAATGACATGATTTTACCTTTACTTTGTGATGCTTCTCAGGTTGCCACATTTTTCGAGGTCATTGTTCAATCACTCTTTTTCTATCCACATTTGGCTGTTACCTACTAATTATCATAATATTGCTTTAGCTCCAGACTTCGTTTCTTTTCATATCAAGTTTCAAAAACAAAATGTTTTCAATCATGAAACTTATTAGCTTGCATTTGATGCACTATTTAGGCACAATTGCTTCCATGATAATTTTTATACCTTGTTACATGTTTATTTGGCACGATATCCAAAACATGTAAAGAAAAAATTGGATTTCTCACTTGAACTTAATCTATTTGACTGACCATAGCACTTAAATGAAGGTTTTGTTTTCAATATACCAGAATTGTTTACTTGTCGGGGCACATTTGAGCCACCGGTGTTGCATTCATTTGTTTCTGCTAGTGCATCGTGCTCTCTATGTGGATTTCGTGGTAACTTTTGTGGATGAGTTGCACAAGTTGTTGCTTATTGAGATTTCTTAGCGTTACTTGGTCAAAATGAAGGATCATCCCCCTTGGTCAGATCAAATGTTTGGGATTGATTTTTTGAATCAGTTGTAGTTAAACGGTTGGTTCCATTATTTGGTGAGGAAGAAAGATCGCCCTCCTTGACCAAGATGTTGCAGTCTATTTCGTCGAAGTCGAGTTCTCTCAGCTAGGAAGCTAGGAAGAAATGATAAGAGTAATAGAAGGGATATTATTATATTTGGCTCTCAATTTTAATGCGTATTTTAGGAAACATTATTAGGGTTTGGTTTACTAGCTTTTATTAGATATTTTTTCTTAGAATATCATCTTTGAAACCCTATATAAAGGGGTCTTTTACGTTGTAATGGAAAAATACCCTTGATTATATGATAAATTGATATTTCGTCTGCTCTCAATTCTTCTCTTCGTTGCGCCCCTTTCTTTGTTTCTTCTCCTCTCCTCTCCCCTTTCCCTTTTCCATTCTCCTATAATTGTTTTATTGCATCCTATGTCAGTAACTAGTTTTCATCTATAGGAAAAGTCCGAAATCTTAATTACAACGAAAACCAACCCTAATTCTTGATAAAACTATTTTTCTGTCAATCCCTTCTATCACAGGATATCTAGTGCTAAATCTGGATATTAATATGCTTGTGGGAGTGGAGTCTGAGTTAGTTTTAAGCTTCCTAGATACTTCAAATGAATAACATGAAATTGCACCCGTGGTTTACATTTAAGATTTAAGAAAAAAAATTGTTGCTTTATAAATCTATTTTCTTGCCTTTCCATGTTTTCCTTGTCTTTGCAAGCTGTTCTACCTGATATTGTAATGATTTATGTTACAGATCAAACTGCCTCCTCCAGCATATCGGTTTACACAAATACTTTCTATTGGAATTGGTGGTTCATCTCTTGGGCCCCAGTTTGTTGCAGAGGCATTGGCTCCTGATAATCCCCCTCTTAAGGTAAATAAAAAACTGAAAATATCTTAATGATATTGGCCATCTAGTTTTCTTTTTCTTGGAAAAAGCTTGTTCTCCTATATGGCCTATAATTAGCTTTGGTACCTGTTACTAAAATTTCCGTCTATCTTATGCCACTGTTGAGATGTGATCAAAAGCAACCGATTTTCTGTTTTTACATTCAGCGATACTTAAGACCCGCATTTCTTATTTTTCAATATATTTTACCTATTTAAAGAAAAGTATAACAATTCAAACTTGCAACATGTATTTTCATGTTTCTTGCTACAAATTCTCATATTTTGGTATATGGTGTGATAGATGGTTAGAAGGTATTTGTTTATT
The DNA here is from genome assembly GCA_903798255.1 of Fraxinus quadrangulata. NCBI lineage: Eukaryota > Viridiplantae > Streptophyta > Magnoliopsida > Lamiales > Oleaceae > Fraxinus > Fraxinus quadrangulata. The sequence continues at coordinate 22,446 of CAIGRB010000376.1, read as the reverse complement.
TACTTTTAAAAAGTTTGTGAGACTGTTGTTAGAAAGGATGCAGGGTTAGTCTACATTTGTCAAAATTTATAAATGGTCAAATTTCATTTTCAGTCACATATTCTAGTGGACCCACAAGTAATATACTATTGTCTACTTATTCACCATTCATTTCTATTTATTTATAAATTAAATCGTTTTATAAATTCTTCTCAAATGGAGGATAAGTACATTTTGATACATTTGGTTGTAAATGGCCCAAATGCTTCTCTCTAGCACATGTTTTGATTGAGAGAGAGAAAAGACTGATTTTTAAGTTAAATTGATCCATTTACTGCCAGCTTGCAGGACCTCCATATCATTTCATAGCGTGGAATTCGATTAGCTAGTATTGCACATACTGTTGGTTCTATCAGATCTTTAATTAGTTTGTATCGTTACATTTGCAGATAAGATTCATTGACAATACAGATCCAGCTGGCATTGATCATCAAATTGCACAACTTGGCCCTGAGCTAGCTTCTACACTTGTCATAGTCATATCGAAGGTATTCATGGCTAGAAATTTTCTTTTTGTTAATTTATTTCTCAAATTTATGTTACATAACCGATACCTTAATTTTCCTTAAGAGTGGAGGTACTCCGGAGACTAGAAATGGTTTGCTGGAAGTTCAAAAGGCCTTTCGAGAAGCTGGCCTGGATTTTGCAAAACAGGTTTTGGTTTTCAGGTTCTTCTTTCTGCTTTATTTAATTTCCTTTGACTTCGAGGATTACTAGGTGTACATGATCCATTATGCTAGAAGGAAAGTAGCATGGTCCTGTTGGCTTATAGATCTTTATTGGCGATTTATTGATAATAATTAACTTCATAGATCATGATACTGACATAATTTTTGGTAGGTTGAAAGTGTCATATGCTGCTTGCTGGTTTTCATTTATAGGGTGTTGCAATTACGCAAGAGAATTCATTGCTTGACAACACAGCACGAATTGAGGGCTGGTTAGCTAGATTTCCTATGTTTGACTGGGTAGGTGGTAGAACATCTGAGATGTCTTCCGTTGGTTTACTTCCAGCCGCACTGCAGGTTTTTAAAACTAAGAAGCTTATCCTTCTTTTATGCCATGAAAGTTTTCACCTAATTTACACATGGTGTTTTACTTTTTCATCTGCATTATGCATTGTTCTTACTCCAGGGAATTGATGTTAAAGAAATGCTTGCCGGTGCAGCATTGATGGATGAAGCAAATAGGAACTCGGTGGTATATGGCTATTTCTGTAATATTTTGAAATGGATTGTAGTTAAGTGTCCTTTGTAGATCATGTCTTCTGACATCCTTGGTTATGCTGTCCTTGGGCATGTATCTAAATGTATATAATTTCACTAGAATTAAAATGAGTTGTTTGCTCAACTAGTTTTGCTATATGCCTTTCATCTTTAGTCGTTTTCCTTTCATCTCTAGTCATTTTTAGCTGTCTATTGACAAGTATCTATGCATATACAGTCATACATGTTGGTGTATGTATGTGTTGTTCATATATGTATGTTTTAAAGTGAGCTTCTGCTAGAAGCAAGGAATAACATAAACATAGTCCTTTATAATATGTTGTTCAGGTAAGGAATAATCCAGCAGCATTGCTAGCCTTATGTTGGTACTGGGCTTCTGATGGAGTAGGATCTAAGGTTTGAGTTGTTGAGATTTCATATATCATCTTATTACGCAAAATATGTTTCCTTTTTGCCTCCAGAAAAATATAGGTTTCCTCTTTTGCTGCCTGCAGGATATGGTTGTCCTTCCTTACAAGGACAGCCTATTGTTGTTCAGTAGATATTTGCAGCAACTGGTTATGGAATCCCTTGGAAAAGAGTTCGACCTGGATGGTAACAGGGTAAGTTGAAATTCAATCTAAAAATTCAGTCCATTTTGAGTAATTGTAAAAACTAATGCAATTGATGCAGCACGTTTAGTTTCATTAATTTCTCTGTAAGGTAATAATCATATAAATCCTTAAATGTATTTTCTTTGTACTCTTAATTTTGCCTCCAAAATTACAAGTAAATCAATAGAACAAAACAAAACAAAATGAAAAGAGAAGAGAAGACAAAAAAAAAAATGAAAAGAAAGAAAGAAAGTAAGATATTTGAAGCCCAAAAAATTCTAAATGAAAATGTTTATGTATGTAAGCTATATTTTCCTTGCATCTGGAGTATGTAATAGGTTTGTGCGAGGAATATATTTATGTTATCTTTGTAATCATGTTTATTTACACGAAATATATGTTATTGAGTGATCTGAAAGCAAAATACTGAACAACTTAAGTTACTAGCGGTGGCAGCGTCTATGGTTGGAGATAGTGGGGGAGGGGTGAACAAAGAGAAGCCTGATGTGCCATTGCTGTTTTTAAGTTCGTTATAGAAAAACTAAAATGAAGTTGTCAGGACTTAATTTTTCCAAGGAAAAAAAGGAAATATCAAATTAATGGTTCATGCATTTTTCTTCTTGTTATTCCTGCAAAACAAATGGCATTATCCTCTATTCAATTTGAGTAGCAGGATCCCGTTAGAGGAACTAATTAGGTCATATTTGAAAAATGGTACCTAACGCAACATTTAGGGACCAAATTTCTTTAAAGAAATATTCTTTGGGTCTGTGCATCTCAAGAAGGTATTGTGTATTGTGGAAAGCTCAAAAGTTTTTCCAGCTACGTGCTTTTGGAAAAGTTATTTCTGCGAAGCGGAACAATACATGAATATTTTTTTTTTTTCAAAATTCCTGGACTTGGACTTCTCCAAATATCCATTATTTAGGAATCAATCCTCTTTCTTAAATAATGGCTTAAGCAAAGGTCCAAGTATCATTGCTTCACGCTAAGTGCTATATCTGTTGTATAACATTAGCAGTTAGCAGTAATTGATGATTTACAAAGCACCTGATATATAGTCAACTAATAATTCTCTGCAACTTTCTTGCCTTAAATGGAATTCAGAAGGTGATGAGAATGTTTAAGTAATGTGATATAATTTTTAAATCTCTTATCTAGCAAACTGAGACATTATTGATTTCTTATTTTGCCCATTCTTTGCTTATTTGCAGGTGAATCAGGGGCTCACTGTTTATGGAAACAAAGGGAGTACAGATCAACATGCGTACGTGTTCATTCTAATTTTATAGTTTATATATGCATGTGTACGGATTTCAACTGGGATAAGCATTAAGATATCAATTTTTACAGTTACATTCAACAACTGAGAGATGGTGTGCACAACTTTTTCGTGACATTCATTGAAGTTCTACGCGACAGACCACCCGGCCATGATTGGGAGCTTGAGCCAGGGGTCACTTGTGGTGACTACCTGTTTGGATTTCTACAGGTGGATTTCTCATGCTTTACTGAATCATTTTTATATTTCTATGTTGTAGGTTAGTTTTGTGAACCCAATGTTGACATTATTTAGTGAATGCATGATATAAACTGCAGGGGACTGACTGTAGTGTCTATTAGTCCCCTTGTGATCTCATGATGTTCAAAATTCTTGTTTCATGTATGTTACAATGTTAGCACTATTTTCTGATGGTGCTATTTAAAATTCAACCCAAACATATGCAGGGAACAAGATCTGCTCTATATTCCAATGAGCGGGAATCCATTACTGTCACTGTGCAAGAAGTGACACCTAGATCTGTTGGGGCTCTGGTAGCACTCTATGAGCGAGCAGTTGGAATTTATGCTTCATTGGTCAACATCAATGCCTACCATCAACCTGGTAAACTTCTTTCCCTTGCCTTCTCAGATTTTTCGTGCAGTGCTAAGTATGTTACTATCATTGTAGCTAAATCATGCCTTTTCATTGACGTTTCTGATGGGTTTTTCATAATGGAGGATACCTATAATATCAGAAACATTTAGTTGATGCTTCTGCTTCTCTAGTTACTTTGACCTGTTTACTTTGCCTGCTAATTTTACAGGTGTGGAAGCTGGCAAGAAAGCAGCAGGAGAAGTTTTAGCACTTCAAAAGCGTGTTCTTGCGGTACTAAATGAGGCAAGGTATGCTTACAATATTTTAGGCGGAGAAAAATCATAGCTTTATGTTGGACTAATGCTTCAATGCAAGGATCTCGGGAAGCATTATAACTGATGCACAACATACGTGGATGGAATTCGAATCTTTGTATTAACCTTGGAGAGTGTTGGTTGGAAAGTGGAGGAAAAATCATATAGATCGTGTTAGAAAGGATAATGGTGGGTTGTGTTTTGGGGTATGAAAGAGCCTAGAAATAGATGGGACAAGGAATTATTCTGCCTTTGATGAAGGAATAAATAATATCCAACTTTAAAGCGCAACCCTAAGAGTATCTTCAATTTGGATGTTGGTGGTCGAGAACTGATTTTCAATTTAACTTGGTGCATGTATGGTTGGTGATTAAATTATAATTTAAGTGATTATGAGATGTGGGTTTTTGGGAAAGCCCAACCCTAAGAGTATCTTCAATTTGGAAGTTGGCGTTCAATGACTGATTTTCAATTTAACTAGGTGCATGTTTGGTTGGTGATTAAATTATAATGTATGTGATTATGAGATGTTGGTCCTATGGAATGTTCGGATAATAAGTGATAGTAATTTTGGGTCCACGAGATATATGGATAAAAAGTATGTTTCACTGGTAGTAATTATAAAAATGATCATCAACCAAACATGCACTTAATAGAGCCATTTTGTTCTTCTCCATGCTGTGCATAAGCTACAAGCATCTTCTTCTACTACGTTGCTTTATCAATGGCCATTTCAATTGTCAAAGCAAATAGGCTAAAATCCGTTTTTGTTACTTCCGTAGGTCAATATTTGGTTGACCTCCTGTAGGTATTCAGATTTTCCCTAGCCATCTTAATTGATTTTCCTGCAGTTTATCTTCATAAGCTATGAACTACACACATAAGTATGCTTATTTATTAATCTCCCTTAAGTTTACCTCTAATCCGTCTTAACATTATCCTTCAGACCACATTGCATTTGCGTATTTCTACTTAATGGCCTAATATTCAATTTCATAACACATTGTTAATCTTGTTCAATTGCTTATAATTTCCCCTTTCAAAATATTGATTGTGTCAATGCTGCAAGCCTGCAAACGTGTGAATGCAAGACAAGACCTTTTCCGGTCTTAACTAAGGCATTTTGATTGGACAGTTTTTAACTAATGGGTAATTTCTCATCTAAGTTCACTACTGCAATCGGAGGAAGTAAATTCGAATTAGTTATGTTTTCCAGTTCATTAGAGAGACCTTCCCATTTCTATCTATATTGCTAAAATGCCAAATTCTTTATATGTTAAGAAATGCATATAATAATTTGCAAGCCACGAGGTTTGATTGGTTTTTATTAGAACCAAGAGTAGCCGATTTCCAGGAACTCTTATTTATTGTGTTATGTGTTTTTTGTGAGAATTCATGAACCTTTTTTCTCTCTCTGAAAACTAGAATATTTGAACTCATTAATACTGAAATTGTGGATTGAAAATGTGTGGCTAAGTCGGTCCGACTCTTCAATATATCTAGCTGAAGATTAATTAACATTGTTTTTCCTTGTATTTTCTCACTGTTCAGCTGTAAAGAGCCCGTTGAACCACTGACTATAGAAGAATTAGCTGACCGTTGCCATTGCCCTGACGATGTAAGTATTATCACAGCTATGAATTTATTGCCTGATTTGTAAGGTGGAGCAGAAGTGCTCGACTGTATTAAATAAAAAAACAGAACCTCAAAGGTTGTCTGTTATACTGTTCAATGTGATTTAATACTGCAGACATAATCACTTGGCCACATCTTATAAAACGCAGTTTGGTGAGTGTTTGATTGTGGTTTTCGCTGGCAGATTGAAATGATATACAAGATAATTGCACACATGGCTGCTAACGATAGAGCTCTTATTGCTGAGGGGAGTTGTGGTTCGCCCAGGAGCGTTAAGGTTTTCTTGGGGGAGTGCAATGTTGATGAGATGTATGCCTAAATTACTATTGAGTTCTTACATTTGAAACATGTAACATTTTCCCATGTGTCTTTAGTTCATGAAAAAAGAGGCGATTCATTTTCTCCACAAATAATTATGTGAGTTTTGGTTAACTAACATGTGCATTACTTTCATATTACAAGAATTAAGAATTGTTTTGCCAGTTTGGTTTTTTCAAAAGATTATCCTTTTTAGTACTTTATTATTCGGTATTTAAGTAATCATATGAATTATGCTTGTAAAATCTCAAAAATTGCAGAAAACTCTCCCTTGATGATCTCGGGCGACGTGGATCTTCTAAACTACACACTACCCATTACACCCAACCCGAGCCATACACCACCCAATCTGGACTTCATTGTGCAGCCATCGATTGGCACCGCACCTCCTTACTGCCTCATGCCACCCACGTGTGCCAGTTGGCCATGACGACCCTAGGTATCATGGTGTGCCATTCTTTATAGCATAGAAAGGGTATTGTGTTGCAGTAGTTTGCTCTACTAGACTACTTTATTCTCAATCGTTTTGAGATGGAAGACAATTTTTGAAGAGAATTTAAAGAGAACTTTACATAAGAGAATTTGAAGCACAGAAAATAATTATTCATTGATTGAAGAAAGCAGAAAATTACAATTGTTTCAATGGATGAATACCAGTGAGCTTGACATGATTTTCAAATGCCAATTACCCCTTATTATAGATTAAGAAAAATCTATATATATTAGTAGACATTTAAAAGATTAGAAATCATAATAAACATTTACAAATAGTGGGGTTATTTTACAAATGAAATAAACTATTACAATTGAAAGAAAATTACAACTTAAATTAATATTTACGAAGTGTGGTCAAAGTTGAACAAACTACGGTTGTGAGGTGGTCAAAGGGCTAAGTATAATTGTGGTTTTTGACACTCGTCCATTTTCTTTGGCAACGTCCTTTGCGTCTTCGATATATGATAGGGAAATTTGACCATTTAGTCCAATTGGACAATGATATTGGTGAAATGGTCTTTGACCACTAATTAAAAACAAAGAAATGAATCAAAATGTTTTAATTAACAAAATGACAAAATTCTCCTTCAATTACTAACTCAATTCCCTCATTTCACACCGTCATTTAGGGAAAATTGACCATTTAGCCTAGTTGGACAATGTATTTGATGAAATGGCCTTTGACCAATAATAAAAACAAAAAAATAAAGCAAAAAATTTTAGTTGGCAAAATGACAAAATTCTCCTTCAATTATTAACTCAATCCCCTCATTTCACACCGTCATTTCTCCTTCCAACTTCATGGTAAAACCCTATTCTCCATTTTTGAAATTAAAGTCTTCCCCTTTTCATCATCTTCAACTCACTAAAAACTTTAAAGATTCGAAATTTGTGCATCAATATTTTCTTCAATGACAAAATTGTTGGTTTTGACATTAGTATTGAGAAAAATCAAGAAAAGGGAGTAGTGAAATCAATTGTAAATGGCTACGACAATATAACCACCACCGTAATTGTATTGCTCTACAAGGAAAGATGGACAGTAGCTTACTGGACCTTCTTGTATTGATCTGTGTTTTAATCATTTATGAAATTTTTTGGCATACTGCTTTATTTTTGTCAATCACATCATGTTCCTTTAAACATGGTTGATTGGGTTTGAATTGAGAATGAAGTCAATGTTAAAGGGAAGAAAAAAACTGGTTTGTACTAAATAAGCAATTTTATTTTTGATTTTTGATTTTTTTTGGAGATGTTTATAATTTTGTCTCGATTTTCATACTTTGGAAATATTTCAAGTAGAATCTGAATTTTGTGTAAGCTAGTTCTCTACATATTGTTATTTATTGCCCTGGAATTAAATAAATCAATCATCATTGTAAAAATTCAGTTGCCTTGTTTATTCATTTTCTTTTAACTTGTGTAAAAGATAACCTCATTTTGAACTTTTTATAGATGATGTGCTTTCTGTTCTAGAAGAGCAGGGCGTCTGTCAAAATTGTACCCCAAAGGACCAAAGTTATAATTTGCATATTGCTTCACTTTTTGACAATATTTTTGAATGTACTACCATTGTACTAGTTTATTGCCATCAGTAGGCATTTTAGTATCAAATTTTCAAACAATGTGTTGGCTTTTTTGCTTTGTTGTTATGTGATGATTTCAAGATTGTCTTTTTCGTTTTTTTGCATGAAACAGTTGCACATATTACATGTTAATTTCAAAAGTTTTGAGAACATTCCAAGAAAACGACACAAGTGTTGTTATTTGTATTAATATCCTGGAGAATGATTGTAACGCCCCAAATTTTATTGATTTAAATATTGAGGTGTTACCAATATCATTTCATAATCATATATAAAGCGGAAAATATTAAATAAACTTTAATAAAACTCAAATTTTCATAACGGTAGATGATATGCCTTCCCGAATACCAAACAATATGGTGACATTCCAATGGGTGTTTTGTATGCTGTGCGATATGCCCAATGAGTCTCATCTAGCTTGTACGACCAGTCCTTACGATTGGTGTTCACTATCTTCTCCAGAATTTGCTTGATTTCTCTGTTGGATACCTCTGCTTGCCCATTTGCTTGGGGGTGGTAACTAAGTGCCAATTTGTGCCTGACGTTGTACTTAACCAAAAGTGAATTGAACAGTTTATTACAGAAGTGTGTACCTTCATCACTCACTATTGCCCTTGGCGTGCCAAACCGAGTGAAAATGTTTTTCCGGAGAAACTTTAAAACTACCTTTGCATCATTAGTTGATGCAGCAATGGCTTCAACCCATTTGGATATATCGTCCACTGCAAAGAGAATATTACTTGGCCGAAGGATGGTAGAAAAGGACCCATGAAATCTATGCCACATACATCAAACAGTTCTACCTCAAGTACGTTAGTTAATGGTAGTTCGTGATGCCTCAAAATGTTCCCTGTGCATTGACAACGGTCACATGTCTTCACAAAAGCATAACAATCTTTGAACAAAATCGGCCAGTAAAATCCAGATTGTATTACCTTGGAAGCAGTACATGTAGGACCAAAACGACCTCCATAGGGCGATGAGTGACAATGCTACATGGTTGATTTTGTTTTCTCCATAGGGACACACCTTCTGACTATTCTATCATACCATGGAGTCCTTGATGAGACTTCCAAAAGGAGCTCATCAGGAAAAGTTTCTAAAATTTGAGTATTATCCTCCAAACGTGAGAGGTGATCTGCAACTACATTCTCGCTGCCTTTCTTATCCCGAATCTCTACATCAAGCTCTTGTAATAGCAAGACCCACCTGATTAAACGGGGTTTGGCATCTTTCTTTGCAAATAGGTATCGGATTGCAGCATGATATGTGAAGATGATTACTTTGGTACCAATGAGATAAGGTCTGAATTTGTCACGTGCAAAGACTACTGCCAGCATTTCTTTCTCTGTTGTAGTGTAATTCAGTTGAGCTCCATTCAGGGTTTTGCTAGCATAGTGAATGGCTTTGAATATCTTCTCACTCCTTTGTCCTAGCACTGCCCCAACTGTGTAGTCACTGGCATCACACATAACTTCGAATGGCTTTTCCCAATCTGGTGTTATCATTACTGGTGCTGTAACTAGTTTATCTTTTAATGTTTCAAATGCCTTCAAACAATCTTCATCAAACACAATTGTAGTATCCTACTCCAAAAGGTTGCATAGAGGTTTAGCTACCTTTGAGAAGTCTTTAATGAATCTCCTGTAAAACCTAGCATGTCCCAAAAAACTTCGAATACCTTTGACATTGATGGGTGGTGGTAGTTTTGCTATTGTATCAATTTTAGCCCTGTCAACCTCAAGTTCCCTTGCTGAAACATGGTGGCCCAGCACAATATCTTCTTGTACCATAAAATGACATTTCTCCCAATTTAGAACTAAGCCCTTTTCCTCACAACGTTGCAATACCAAGGAGAGATTGTGAAGGAAGCTGTCAAAAGAAGTACCAAATACAGAAAAATCGTCCATAAATACCTCCATTATGTCCTATATCATGTCTGCAAAGATTGCCATCACGCACCTTTGAAAAGTGGCTGGTGTATTGCATAACCCGAATGTCATCCGTTTGTAGGCAAAAGTTCTATAAGGGCAGGTAAATGTTGTCTTCTCCTAATCTTCCGGTGCTATTGCAATCTGGTTGTAGCCCGAGTAACCATCAAGGAAACAGTAGTGAGAATAGCTAACTAATCTATCCAACATTTGGTCGATGAATGGTAGTGAAAAGTGATCTTTCCTAGTTACTTTGTTCAGCTTCCTGTAGTCGATACATACCATCTAGCCAGTTACTGTTCTTGTTGGGATTAGTTCGTTGTTGTCATTCTTGATTACCGTCATTTCGCCTTTCTTTGGCACCACTTGCACTGGACTAACCCATTCACTGTCTGAGATGGCAAATATAATCCTTGCCTTTAGTAACTTCAATATTTCTGCCCGAACCACCTCTTTCATTACTGGGTTTAGTCTTCTCTGATGTTTAATGGATGGGCTATAAGAGTCCTCCATGAAGATTTTATGCATGCAAATCGTAGGGCTTATACCTTTGATATCAGCTATTGACCAACCCAACGCTGCCCTATTTTTTCTCAATACTCTTAATAGCCTATCTTCTTCATCCGTGGTGAGTAAGGAGGAAATTATCACTGGAGATGTAGAATTTTTCTCCAAAAATGCATATCGAAGGTGGTCTGGTAGTTACTTCAACTCAACTTTGTTGAATATCTTCGCTCTGTGATGGATCGTCTTCAACCTATGAACTCTCAATAGCCAGTATTCAATCTACTAAGTCTTTACTACTTGTGTACTCTCCAGAAGTGTTAATGTCATCCTTTGTTGCACTAAACATCATACAATGCTCCAAGGGGTCTTCGATGAATACTTTCTCTTCTATCACTGCAGATTCGATGAAGTCAATTTTGTTGCAAGTGTTGGCATATCTGGAAATTTCATTGCTTGGTAAATGTTGAACATCACTTCCTCATCATTTACTCTCAGTGTCAATTGTCATCCTTGTAAATCAATCAAGGCCCTTCCTGTTGCTAAAAATGGCCTACCTAAAATTAATGGAATTTCCTGATCTTTCTCCATGTCCAACACAACAAAGTCAGCTGGGAAGATAAATTTGTCAACTTTAACCATGACATCTTCAATGATCCTTTGCGGATATGTGAGTGATCGATCAACTAGCTGCAGTGTTACTGTTGTCGATTTTACCTTCCCAAGTCCCAACTTCTTGAAAACTGATAAGGGCATCAGGTTGATGCTTGCTTCAAGATCACAGAGTGCTTTTTCAAAAGAAGAGCCTCCAATGGTGCAGGGAATAATGAAACTGCCAGGATCTTTTCTCTTCTGAGGTAATTTCTTCTGAAGAATAGCACTACATTCCTCTGTCAACTTCATTGTTTCATACTCTTCCATCTTCCTCTTCTTTGACATCACCTCCTTCATGAATTTAGCAACATCTGTTCCAAAGCATCTGCAAAAGGAATATTTATATAAATTTTCTTGAAAATTTCTAAAAATTTAGCAAATTGTGCATCAAATTTCTTTTTTTTTTTTTTTGAAAACGCTGTGGAAAAGGAAGTGGGGGCTTGATGATCGGTGGATTATCAGGGAATGATATAGAATAAGGCTTGTGAGCCTTCTGTGTTTCGTCAGCCTTTTATTCTGCTGCTATTTGTTCTTCATCCTTATTAGGTGCAGGAATTGTTATTTCTTCGGTCTCACTTTCTTCAATTTGTTTGCCACTCCTCAATGTAATGGTCTTGCAATGCTCCTTTGGTTTGATTTCTGTATCACTTGGAAATTTTCCCTGTTGTTGAGACCTCATTGATGTCGCTAACTGCCCAATTTGAACCTCTGGATTTTTCATTCTAGCTCCCATGTTCGACACATGTGTTTCGATGTTATCCAACCATGTCTCATCTTTGTTGAATCGTGATCTTGTCTCCGAAATGAAGGTTCCAAGGATGTCTTCTAAGGATGACTTCTTTTCAGAATTTTGAGTGTTGAACCCAGGTAGAGGTTGGAATGTGTTCCTGTTATTGCCATATGATAAGTTTTCATGATTTCTCAGACCTGGATGATAGTGATTTGAAGAGTAATTTCCCCCCTGATTGTAGTTTCTGCTGTTGACATATTGGGCTTGTTCATTCCCTATTTATGTCTCCTGGTGTGATGATGAAGCTGCCATAACCAAATATGATTTTTTCTGATTTTCTTGAGTGGTAAATGCAGCTATCTGATTAGTGAGTGATGAGACTTGAGCTGCTAACGCTGTGATGGGGTCCACTTCATGAAGTCCAACCACTTTCTTAACACTTGATCTCTCACTTGGCCATTATAGCTATTTGTAGCTATGTCATTCAATAAAGAGTATGTATCCTCTGCTGTTTTAGCCATTAGAATGCCTCCTGTAGCTGTATCCACTATTGTTCTTGTCTGTCCATTTAACCCATTGTAGAATATCTCCATCTGCATCCAACTCTGAAAACCATGTTGAGGACACCTTCTGAGCAAATCCTTGAATCTTTCCCAAGCTTCATAGAATGGTTTGAAGTCAGACTATCTAAATTGACCAATCTCGCTTCTAAGTTGAGCTGATTTGGAAGGTGGAAAATACTTGGTGAGGAATTTTTGAGCTAGAGCACCCCAAGTTGTAATTGACCCATACGGTATTGATTGGAACAAGCTTTTACCTTATCCCTTAAGGAGAAAGAGAATAGGCGAAGCTTAATTGCCTCATCGGTGACTCAATTCATCTTCATCGTATCACATATTTCAAGGAAAGATCCCAAATGAGCATTTGGATCTTCTGTTGCAACTCTCCCAAATTGATTTTATTGTACCATATGTATTAGTCCTGGCTTCAGTTCAAAGTCGTTTACCGCTACAGCAGGACGTGCGATGCTGGAGCATTTTTCATTAACAAGAAGCCTGACATAGTCCCGAATAGTTCTCGATTGATTATTAGTCCCGAATAGTTCTCGATTGATTATTCTGATTAGCTGCTCTTGCTTCTTGTTAAGCCATTTCGTCACGTTGGTTTCTCTGTATACCCCTTAGATAGCGAAATGTGCATTCTGGTTCAGGATCAACATGCAATAGATTAATGTTTCTTGCCCTTCGCATAAACAACTGAAATCAAGATTACAGAAACAATTAAAAACAAAAATAAAATGAATGAAACTTAAAATAAAAATTCTAAATTAAAATAGAAACTAGATGGTAATAATATCAATATAATTCAAATTAATCAATCCCCGAAAACGACGCCAAAAACTTGTCACGCGTTTTCCACAACGTGAAATTACTGCAAGTGTACGGTGTCAAGTTTTATAATATAGTGATAAGATGGAAATGTCGAACCCATAGGGATTGATGTTTGAGTTCCACTGAATACTATAATAGTATAGTTTCTACTTTATTTAGACACTCAATTTTGGATTCAAAGTATTTATACTAAATTAACGTGGTTGTGTGGCAATTCAAGTAAAATAAGGCAAATTATAGGAGAGTTATTAATGTGAGAAGGCCTAAGGAATGATTTTACTTCACTATCAATTATGATTCAATTATGTCTAGCTATTCTAGTCAATTTTCCATGTTTGAAAGCAAGAATCCTAATATATTTCTCTCCCCTCTCTCGAGTGTAGGAAAGAAAATAATCCTAAATTTCAATTCCAATAACTCTATTCCGAATTAAAATCAAAGATTTATCAAGTTCCTAATTCTTTTATGGAGTAAGTTTCATAGATCCTATACTCTTTCTCGAAACCTACAAAATCTATGTTATGTCAATCCCATGATAACGCCTAAATTCCCCTCTCTCGAGTACCAAAATTGACTAACATCTATTCATTCAATTATTGATCAAGTAATTGAAAGCATTAATTTCATGATACAATCAAACATATGTGGAAAATCAAATATAAATAACTATAATATAATTAAACCATAATATCAAGTTCGGCTACATCAAACCCTAGATAATTAAATTAGTTCATGAAAAAAAAGAGAGATGACATAATAAAATCTGAAATATAGAGCGTGGAGAAGTAAAGAGTAAGAAAAACTGATTTTTCGGCTGATGTATATGTGCAATCTCTCTTCCCTTTTTCAGCTGGCTTCTGCATGTATATTGAAACTATTTTTTTCTCCAGCAGCAATATTTGACTTTTTTTTTTCTCTGTAGCTACTGCCAATTTCTCTCTCCGGCCGGTCTTGTGTGTATCTATATATTATAAGAATAATTCAATAGCAGCCGTAATGTTTGACCCTTTTCTTCTCCCTTCTTCTCTTTTTTTTTTTTCCTGTCTTTCCTCTTGCGGGTGTATATATTTCTATCAATTCACAGCAGCCACCAATTCCCAACGTGTTTTTTCTCCAGCTGCCCTAGCCAATGTGTATATCTATATTTAAGCCACTGGCCTCCATGTAGTGGTCCAATTAAAATTTTACTCCAAGCCCACTTTAGTTCATTTAACTCTAATCCATTTAATTGTGCAACCAATATCAATTTAGTCCTCGCACTTTAGATTTTGCCTTTTTTTTTCCAACTTTTGCTAATTTCATCCACCTATATCACAATATCAAAACACACATTAAAATTCTCTAAAACTCGTAGTAATTAATTAAATATGAAGTTTAAATGGCGTCTAAAGTATGAGTGAAATACACTCATCAGTGATTTGTAAGTGTACCTTTTTCATTGCTACTCTGCAATGTTGAGAAAATCAGAGTTCAAATCCTATAGATTTGAAGTATGTTTTCAAATATAATTATTATATTTACATTCAAATATGGAAATGAAGATGTTCTACCCATAGTACCTGAATTACACTTATCTTAGCTATTCAAATATGGAGACAAAGATGTTTCACCCATAGTCTATGAATTACATTTATTTTGGCCATTAAAAGTAGTCTTTGGAAGTGATTATTACGTGCTTCATACTTAATCATACTTGCTTGCTGATTATTTTAGTAGAAAATTGATATTGGACGAGAACAGATGAAAAATAGTGATAATTTTTCAAAAATGAGTAAAGTTGGACATATTTTAGAAGTTGGGACCAAGGAATCAATTTTGGAAGTTGAAAGACTTTATTTGCAATATATAAGGATTCAATTTGAACAAAAAGCAAAACATGGACCAATTTAAACAACTGAAAGTATTATTTTCAGCAATTTAAAATATCCTAATTTGATTAAAATTATGGTTCTCTATCAACTTGGAACTCTATTTTAGACCATATTAAGGTCTAAAATATGAACCTTTCATTCATAATTAAGGGAGCCTAGATATGCAATATTGAGGCAAAATTACACATTCAAATACATCGAACCCTCAAGATTTGTATTTCAATTTAGGATTTGAAGATTGAAGAACACAATTGACCAAGAGATATACCTACTTTAAGGAGAAGATTGATGATCCATTATTGAAATTGGGTGCAGGGAATAACTTTACTATTTTTTTTATCTTTATTCATTTTATGGAACTCGGTGATTTTTTAATCCTTTTATTTTTTTATTCCACAATTAGGAATTCATAAATAACTGATTATTATGATGAAAGATGTAGATTAGATTTAATATTTATTTTATTCAAAAGATTTCATGTATGTGTATTAATTGTTTACTGTGTTTAAACATTCAGTTGCTTGATCACCAGTTGGCGTTTAAGGACAATATTGAGAACAAATTAAGGTATAGTTGTTTAGTTCGTGCAATAGGTGACATGTTTTTATAAGAGAATGAGAGATAAATATAGCATATGCAATCTTAATTGAATTCCTACAAAAAAACATGTGTATGAATTTATATAGAAATATAATAAATTTGAGTATGTGAACAAGGCTAGTTTTAATTGGGAAAGTCTATTAGCTAACATGGTCAATTCGGTTATTAAAATGTATAAAAAGGGGGATGAATGATGTTTGATTGAATGAATATTGATAGCCTAAGTGAAATCGGAGTTCTTAACCACTTAATCCTAAAAGTTCTCCATAAATTAAATTAGTCAGGTTAAATTAGATTAGTTTAGTATACATTAGTAAAAAAAAAAAAAAACTTGTTTTTGATAAGTTTTTACTACAATAATTTAGATTAAAGCTAGATTTAAGATAATAATTGATAGTGAGTACTCCGTCTCTGTGAGTATGATATTGTACTTTAAATTTACTATTATTACTTATTACGTTTCATACACTTGTGAAATTACGCGATTGGTCTGCATTCACTACAGGAATGAGAACAAAATTGGGTTGCTATACTTATTTCTTCTCCATACTGAATTGCCATAAGGCTAGTTCCCTAAAAATCCACAGCCTTATAATTTTAACTAGACCAAAAAAAATATTACAGCCAAATGTATGTAAATATGTGGACTCAAATGTCATAAGTATTAGGCTTGTGTCGAGCCTCAATTAAATGTGAGATAGCTCCATTGGTCTAATGGACCGATTAATGTATTACTAGAGAAAGAGTCTAAGGGCTTCAAGCTAGTTAGTAATAAGTGAAAATTACATAAACTAGATTTTTAAGTTATAATTTCAAAAATCAGAGTTAAAGTTTGTTTATATAAAAATCAGATATATTAAATCAATATTAATGATAATATTATAAAACTAAATTAATTTAGACACCAGACCTACCTACCTCCATCCACCCCACAAAATATAATCCTAAACCCTAATTACTTTCAACTCTCATTTCTCTCTTTATATCTCTCCATTCTTTCTCTTCTCCTTCACATGGACCTATACTGTCCTCATATTAAAATTCTTCATTTTTGAAGTTTGGAGAAATAGTTCCTTTGGCAATAAATTGATGAATAATTTTTGAATTGTCTTACTAGAAAAATCATACCATTACTCCTCGATTTATTACCTGATTAAGAAGTTTGTCATCAATCTTTAAAAGAGAAAGTAAATCCTCAACTTTTCATTATAATTTGTTTCGTGCGGATTATCGCTAACAATTAAAAGAGGTTCAGACGATTGTGTAAGGAACAAATCTCTTAAGACAAAGTCCAAAAAATGGGTGTTTTCTTTGGCAAAAGATTTACAATTAGGGAACGAAACAGAATGCCTTCAAGAAGCGCAAGCACACGAGTACTGAAATCACGAGTACGAGGAGCCACAACCCATCCGAGCCATGATAATCGATAATCTGAACTCATTTAAGCTGCATGGTGGACATGTCGCTTACAACATTCATGAGATATGCTCATTACTTGTACTTTCAAAAGAATCTAAACTCAGACTTGTAATTTTCCCGTTTGATACCATATATTCTATATCAATTCCATCGTTAGTTGTCACACAATTAACATTTTCAGCCTACTTAGGTTAGGGGGTCCAATCCTTGAGGTCGTTCAGTTGAAAAGTAGCCAAATATTGGAAAAATCAACAAAACGGCACAAGTGCCATTTAACGGCACACATGTCGTTCTGCCTCTAAACATGAGTATGAATAGTCGTGACCCGCTTGAGTCATGATAATCGATAAGCTGAACTCATTGCAGGATGGACACGTCACTTACAACATTGGGAAGATATGCTCATTACTTAATCAATAGGAAAAAAGAAACAACACAACTGCCGTTATTGTTTTGAAAATGGCACCAATGTCGTTACAGAACCTGCCATGTTTTATTGTAACGAAAAAACTGTATAACTGCCGTTATGGCTTCATTGAGCCTAAGACAATGACAAAATCCCTCGTTCCAAATATTATAAATAGTTTGATTTTTAAAATGACAAAAGTAATATATCGTAACATAACACCACCATCATTTTTCAATATTCCAAAATCAGTACATCGTAACACTACAAAAGCCGCATATGTGCATCTTGTCTTTATCTTTCATGTCTCTCGCTGAGTGGTACACGATCTGTATAAGTGATACGGTTACGCCTAGTTTTCAAACACCTACTATACTTAAGAGACTTGCGCGTCTCTTCGGCTGATTGTTTCCTTTTTTTTTGGTGGACATTCACTTCCTCTTCGTGTCAACGGTCATATCACATTTCTTTATCGAACATTATCGAAAATGCTAGTTGGAACATAAAGAATATCCACATTATCTTCAGCATTCCCTACATAACTCCATGTCCATTTGCCTTCTTCAGTCTTTATAAACTCAACAAAATAGCATACTTGTACCCATATCATTTCTATAGAATCCATAGCTGCAAATAAAATGAAAAAGTTAAATAATTTACTCAAGTGTATATCAAAGTAATATGAAAATAGTTATCATATTTAAATTATCAAAGTAACCACATTGTATTATCAAGAACAGACAAACCATAACAGATAATGTTTGTATTGTCATTTTACATGGAAGATAACGACTATAATGTCGTTCTAAACTACGTAAAATGACTGGAGTGCCGTTCTGTACTAGAGATCGTCTAATAGTTGCAGACAGTATAGAAATACATCAACTGTGAAAAAAATCAGCTAAATTATCTTTTGATACTATATTCAACTATAAAAGGACCAATGTACATGAGATTTATTACCTATCTTTTTTTTTTCAAATATAATAGAGATTTCAATATAGATAATATAGAAACCAAAATTCTTGTTCAAATGCTCAAAATGTTGGAGAAGATAGGTGAAGAATATAATAAATAACAAGATTTTAGGTAGCAAGCACATGAAGGGAGACAGAGAGCACGTTGATACGATTGGAGATGAATTGGGGAATTTAATTGGATTGAAAGGGTGTTTGGGTCTTTTCATGATAAGGATATTTTAGACATTTGATAATGTTTATTTATTGTATTCTTTAATTGAGGCCATTTCACCTATAAACATTGAGAAAATGCTATTTTTCCAAATACAATGTTTGACCGGGTGTTTTAACAAAGGGTCCCTATATGATATGCCTCAATTAGAGGTTTGCAATGATTTCATAGGGACAACAATCCAAAAATTGGACGCTACAAATTCAAAGATTAAGATAGACTAAGTTACCAAACTATATAGCTTTCCCAATAATTAACACTTCAATTGTGTACAAAAATAATTTTAGTTTCGAACAGCTTCCATTTATTGGGAAAATAATACAAGTGAACTTTTTGAGTGAATACATATCATTGGTACTTGATTTTTATAGTTCACATTGAAAACTATATTTTACATAACTAAGGATGTTGACCGAAAATTTGGTAGAATTTTGTCCCTTTTTGTCACACCCCCTTCATATACGCGCGCACACACACACACAAATAGAAAATGACGGCTCAACCTAGCTATGTAAGCGCACATTTTTTGTGTTTATATTTTAAAATAATAAAATGGGATAAGCATCCTCACAATAAAATGCCTGCATATTCGCATAATCACTTGTAATGTTCATATAATATATCGAGACAAAAGATTGTATAGTTCTATTCAAACATATTTACCTTGAGATTACAAAAGTATTTATCATACTATTTTACAAGTTATATATACACAATACAGGATTCCAAAATATAGTTCAAAAGACTAACCAAAATAACATCTTCCAAAAGAACCCAAAGAGTAGTCTTTGTTGTATACCGGGCCTCAGAATTCTGTAAGATCTTCAATAGCTAGCCATGTCAACTATGAAGCTCCGAGCTCACCAAACTTACCTACAATGTAAGAACTACACAAGTTAATGCCAATAAGTCAAAATTCATGCATATCATGAATATGAATGTGTCAGTGTCATTTCCTTTGAAAGCATCATACTAGAAATGCATCATATTCAAAATTTGTCAACGTAAACTTGAGATAATTTTATTTGAAATCTTTTCTTTTCATTGGACTATTGACTCACGTACTATACACCAGATAGAGCCTTGTGCAATATCAATAATCAAATTGTCAATATGATATCAACGCAGTCGAGTGGCCCATCCTCATGTGACCATCATAGGTACATCTCCTATCTATCCCTATAATCACCTAAGAAGTATTCCACTGCGTCACCAATAATCATAATATTAAAAAGGTACAGTCAAGTGTCCATTCTCCCATGATCACCAAATATACATCCCATATCTTCCCTTGTGATCACACCATAAGTCTTACTTACGATGCCAATAAATATCACATAAGTATGCCTCTCAAGCTTCGACGCCCTAGTAGTGATCATTGAAATATTTTATTATATAAATTCATTTTTTTAATTATGTCATGCACGCTAGATTTTCAACTATGGACATATGTCATGCATGGATGTCAAAATGCTCAAGAATAGCATACTCAATCAAAATGGATACCAATATATTTTTGAAATAAATACTCAATTATCTTGACCAACATAAGATATACAATAAGTTCATTATCAAAGTTATATATAAGTCACGGCAATGATCAATAGAATATATTTCAAAAAATACTATACTCGTGCATCATAGTTGTAAATGGATTTTTACTTACCTTCCAAGTCTCTTTTTCGCTTAAGGCGACAAACACTCTGTATTACCATCTAAAGTCAAATGCAGTCTTCAAATCGATAAGCTTAACACACACACACACACACGCACATGCACACACTATCTCATACTATGACCTTTAATGCCATAATAATCATATACACTAGAACTTCAAGTTATCTACTACATTTCGAAACAACCTATAAGTCCAAGTATTTTTCAAGTTCAATGAATGTAAGCATCATCTAATTGTATCAATAATGAACTAACAGCCATTTGAATCAATTCTACAAGCTTTAGACATGATTAGTGAAGATGCAAGGTTGAAACTATCTGAAAATGGATGGAATCTAATTTTGAGTTTTTATCACTGCTAGATTCATACCTCTTTTTTCACCCTTAACCCCATCCATACTTTCATAAACTTTTACCACACCTATATAACATGTATGTGAAAGTAATCATGCTATAAATTTATCACAAATACAAGATTTTCAGCCTGAAGTTCAGTCTATTTTATAAAACATCGAATCAGGCATGTCACTATGACTGTTTTGAGTTTCCATTGTATTAGCATGCCACAAATCAGCTTCTAACCTATTAAAAATCATTTATATACTTATAATTGTTTCGACCATTGAGAAATGTATTTTATACACTTATTTCGAAAACAAAACATGGACTTGTATCAATGAATTGCCGTGAATTATGGCTTAATTCTATGTTATTTGTGTTTTATAGGAAATATCGATGAATAAGGTGGAATTGAAGAAAAGAAGTGAAAAAGGACCAAAATGGAGGAAACAAAGTTTGAGGACCAATGTGCAAATAGCCAAAAGATGATCCAAAAGAATAAACAAAGATGCAAAAGAATCGAAGATTAATTAAACAAAGGAATAAAGTATTGGAAGAAGAAAAACTGGTAAAAAAGGTCAAGAAACAAGAAGGTGGAATTCAAGGACCAAAACGCAACAATTAGAAGATATTACATCTATGTGCCCACATAGAGGAAAGTCCAAGTGCCCGCTTGGAGGCATGCAGGGATTTCAAAGGGCATTCAGTAAAGAACTAATCGTCAGCATCCTGAACAACTAAGCGCCCGCTTAGACCAAAAAATGCTAAACGAATCTCGTTTCCATATTTCAATCAACTACTTATGAACTAGAACGCTTTCAGAAAGTACACCACACATAATTTGACATTCAAGAGCATTGAAGGAGTCAAAAAACATCAAGATCGCATCAAGAACGTCCAAGAATTATTCAAGATTTAACGAGTTGATGTCGATTCTTATATTGTTTTCTTCTTATTAGCATGCTAGGTTGGATTTTTTAATGCTAGGAGAACGATGAACCATATAATTTTATATTTTAATTCTTAGTTTAACAATTCTGACATTAAAGCGTGTTTTTTTATTATTGAACAATTTCACTTGAATCTATCTTCTTTACAATTATAGTGCACGGTAATTGTATGCATGTGGTTATTTGTTTTGCCTTCGAAAGAAGAAAAATAAATTCGACATAGTGACTATTATCATAGGGTCCGATAGGAAATAGAAATATTCCGCTATACTCTTTGAATCTTTAAGTATTCATAAAAATTCAATGCATTTGATTATGCCCAAAGAATAATGCGGTAGTTGTAGCATAGTTTTGGGGTGTTGATTCCACAGGGAGATGGTTGAAATGCTTCAGGAATCTAAAGGATGATTATTCTTTTGAATGTGTAATAAAATTTATTGCTTGAGTGAGAATAAAATCAATGTTTGAGATAGCGAAGCGTCGAAATTTCCTCAATTGAATTAGATCAATCACATCAATAATTCATTATTTTTACTCAATTAGAGATGTTTTACCTAACTCTCTAATCGAAAGATATAACGTTAAAAATCAATTTAATTCAATTGTAATCCTAGAATCTAGATTTTCTATAAAACAATCGCACTCTTTTTATTGGACTAAGATTCGAAAAACAGCCATACACACCTAGCATAAGGCAGTAATCAATCCACCAATAAAAT